>JNBR01000145.1:0-91568 GCA_002081595.1 Achlya hypogyna
ACTGCACCTCCGTCGCCATGGGAGTTGATGTGCAATGCCGTCAGGTAAAGTGTTCTGGGAATTTGGTCATGCCCAGATGCGCTCCAAAATGATGAGTCTGTGGTGTGAAAACGACATTAAATTGTCGTGCTGTTGGCCCTGGCTCATGTATTGTACTCTGAGCCGCAGTTCTAGATGTTGCAATGGTCTTATTGACAGCCGAGTTGGTTTGATTTCCACGCTTTGTAACCGGCAGGGTTGTTGGCATGTGCCACTCTATCGCATCCCCTCGTGTGGACATCGAGTTTGTCTGCTGTCGGAGCTGTTGGCTTCGGAAACCGAGTACCTGATGACGCAGCACAGATGTGTGGAGTTGTCTTTATTGTAAGACAGCAAGAAGTTGCTTTTTCGATCACGCGGCAGGCATGCACTGCCGGGCGCAGAAGCTCTTGTATTGTGAAGCACAAGATTATCGCGTCTCTGGGCCCAAGGTTAATGCGCTGTGATCGTGGTCTGAAGTACAATGCATCCGCGTTCGTAGATTTGTCACCAAAATGATCCAACGACGAGTCTTGTCTGGAAGCTCATGAGAGACGATTTTCGTTGACACACTTGGTGTAGACGAAACTCCACATCATGTCACAGATGTCCTCAAGTAGGGTACAGCCATGAGGCCTGACACCGCGGCAGCGCGGCGATGCAGACAGCATCCGTTGGCCTGGCGCATAGATGTGGCCGCAAACATCGTAGCGATCAAGAGGCGAGCGAAGCGCCGAGGTTGAAGGAGAGCTCCATATCCGAGGGTCTTATTACATTAGGCACCGGTGCTGGCATCTGACTACGAGGTACGCGGCAAATCGACAACTGACTTTTTTCTCGCACGTCAACGATCGGTTGCGAAGACGATTGGTCAAAATTCTTCAGGAGAGAAACTTCATTCATCGCCATTGGCTACCCATCCAGATCTGAGTCATTAATTGGACCAATTAAAAGAGATACCTAACCCTTTTATTGCTTTGATTGGGCAGAATCGGCCTGCGACGGTATGCGACAGCGACTTGCACCCGTGCTATCGCTTGATTGGCGAAGTCTATTCTATTTCAGGCTTCTCGAACTCAACTTCAAACCGGCTACTGTTTTCTGTATTTGACGCCGGCTGACAGTTATTGTAACCGGTTACATTTGCATTGCCTTCGTTTCCCGTCATGAGCAGACGTGTTGGAAGTCGCCACGACATGCACTGATGGTTTGGGACCCGACGCATAGAACGCGTTGCATGCAACAGTGCTCCGGTGCATTTAGCTGCAGGCGAGAGCCCGTGGGAATTAAGGAAGTATTTTGGTTAGCATGCAGGGCGAATCTCGGCTGTCATCCAGCCAAGGACAACTTCCGGTTCGGGGAAGTACTTCATAACTGTGAATGAAGTGGGCGTGCGCGTGACGCTAAGGCGCCGGGAGTACGGCGCACCTGGCGCCCAGTAAGTGTTCTCGACGTTTTGCTCAGCAATATCGATATGGTTATCGGCCACGTTCACGACGACAGCGACGTGGCCCCACGGTGAAAACTTACCGACGCTGTCATAGATGAGAAGCGAGCCCAGGACTGGTGGTGTTGGGCCGCCCTGTGGATGAGCGACGAAGGGTATGGAGGTGTTGGAGCCTGCAACTGCAATGCTCGTTAAGTTGAAAATGTCCACGGCACCGTCCACTGAAGCAAACAGGAGACCGTGATTGATGAAGAGGAAACGCCGCGCGAGCTCAACGCACTGCCATTTGAGACCCGTGTACGTCCCGTTGGAGTCGTCGGTGCCTTCAGGATAGAAGTTCGGGTCGTCTTCCACAGGGTTGTCACAAGAGTACACGTCCGTGGGGCCCATTGTGACGCCAATACGCGTGCCGAAGGGCGCCACAGTGCCGCTAGAAGTGGTCGAGGTCGCCACGGCGGCACTGAAGACGAGAAGGACAACTTTCCACATGCAACTGAGGCGGTGAAGGCGAGAATGACCGAGCCCCACGGGTTGGTTCTTCAGTGCTATGACGAGGCCAAACGTGGCACTCGAGTTCTTCAAGTTCATTGTGGACTCAGATGCATCGGAGATCTGATAACTACTCTTCACAGCGACGACGACCCCCTGGAGTGCGCTGAAGCCACCTAAGTGAATATCCTCCAGGTATGAGTCCTCCCTTGGTCCCCTTCCTGGCAGTCAACTTTTTCATCGCTGACGAGGACGACGTTGCGGGACTAACAGCCTTTGCCCCAGCAATCACCGAGCGACAAGTTTGTCGCCATGGATTCTAGCATGATGCCATGGCTCCATACGTTAGGTTTTGGGGCTACCTCCAGCTTACGAGACATCGCTGGCTGCATCGCTCCTCCAGGGCACTTCGTATTCAGCTCCCGACTACTAATGTTGCTGCCATGTTTCTAGCTTAGGACCAGAGCACGCGCGACTGCAGGTATCGTTCGTGCCACTGAGTACTAGCACGCGTCGCTGCTGATGGAGAAGGGTTGCGGAATCTCGGCGCATCGAGGGCGGCGACAACGGTGTCGCCATTTTTCCATCGCAAAATCTTGTTCCTGTGAATTGATATTTTAAATTCAAGGCAAAGAATACAATGTGTGAATGATTTAAAACATGCAACAAAATGTATCTTGGCCATTTGAGATTTCCGCCGATGGCCGCCACGCTGCACCAGAGATCAAGCGTCGTGGACATGGCAGCGCTACCGATGGCCAAGCTTTTCGGCGAGAGAGAGCTCATGGCTGAAGTTCCGTGCGATTTCACCTTTGCCTTTGCAGGCAGCTCAACCAAGACGCCGAATAAACCCACGCCCAAGCCAACGGTGCTGAGCGGCGAGAAGAAGTCGCGGTTTAACGCAGCCTTTAACATCTTGAAGGATCAAGTGGTTGCCAAGACTACAGCGTATGCTGGCAGCGGCTCGGACGGAGTGGACACGGATGTCCCCTTGGAGGATGACCAGCCACGGGACATGACCGAGTATTCTCTACCTGGGCGTCTCATGATGACAACGTATCGACTGCAATTCTACTACCACCCGTCCATGTCATTGGGTGATACGAGCGATGCCACAGCCTTCCAGAGCATCCTTCGCCGTTTCCGAAGCCTCCGCCGCGTGCACGAGTACTGCACAATCCCATTGGGATCCATCAGTCGCATCGAAAAAGTCGAGAAGTCGGGGATGCTCAAGATCGCGACCAAAGACCATCGTCGGTTCCACTTGACTTTCGGCGACAAGGCGGCGGCCTTGCAAAAGGTCCACGAGATCCTTCTCACGTACACGTTTCCGCATGATGTCTCGTATCTCTTCGCATTTTCGCACCGTTTGCCGAAAGCGATGCTCGCTGACGGTGACGGCGCCGAGCGAAGCCTCAACGACTGCCTCCCGTACTCCGTTGGCTGGGACGTCTACGACGCGGGGCGCGAGTGGGAGCGACAAGGAGTGCCAGCCCACTCCGCCTGGCGCGCATCCAGCATAAATGAGGGTTACGTCGCCATCGAATCGTACCCGTCAACACTCATGGTGCCGGCCAAGGTCTCGGACGAGGTCCGTTTGCTGTGATAAACCCGTGGCACCAAACTCTGTAGCTGCTCCTGGAAGCCGCCCAGTTCCGCTCCATTGCGCGCATTCCCGTGCTCACATGGCTGCACCCGCAGCACGGCGCGACTTTGTCGCGATCGAGCCAACCTAAGGTCCCGTGCCGTATCGCTCGTGTCTCAAGGCCTGTAGGTGGGTATGGGCAACGCCTTTTCCATCGCCGACGAGGAGCTGGTGGCCGCAATCGGCGAGGCCAATGCAAACCGGCAGACGGTGCACATTATCGACTGCCGGCCAATGTCGAGCGCGGTGGTAGCCCCAACTTTACGGGTTTTCGACGTGACTTGCACCGGGTAGGCCAATCGTGCCAAGGGCTACGGCGTCGAGACGACTTTGCGCTACAAGAACACGGTGATCGAGTTTATGAACATCCCCAACATCCATACTATGCGCGAGAGGTAGCCCCGTTGGGTTTGGCGGTCGACTCACGCAGAGCAGCTTGCTTAAGCTGCGGGCTTTATCACTCTCGCTCACGTGTGACAACCTCCACTGGTACGGCGACGTGGAAAACACCAAGTGGTTGCACTACGTCCGTGTGTGCCTTCAAGCCACGCTGCGCATCGTCGACCTCGTTCACGTGCAGCAGACTTCCGTGCTCGTGCACTGCAGTCACGGCTGGGACCGCACATCACAGCTCTCCGCCCTCGCGCAGCTGTGCCTCGATCCGTTCTACCGGACTCTCCGCGGCTTCCAGGTGCTGATTGAAAAGGACTTTTTGGCCTTTGGCCACCCATTCCAAATGCGCATGGCGCATGGTGAAAAGCCGTCGACGGAGGAGTCGCCGATATTCCTGCAGGTGAGGCCAATCGTCGTCGCCCCAACGTCGTCACGGGTGTGGTGCTAGTTCCTCGACTGCGTGTGGCAGCTCCAGCAGCAATACCCAACGTACTTTGAGTTCAACGAAGGCCTCTTGTGCCTTCTGGCCGACACAGTGTACACGTGCCGCTTCGGCAACTTCTTCCTCAACTCGGTCCAAGCGCGCGAGGCCATGGGTATCCGGGACCGCACCGTCTCCATCTGGGCGTGGCTCGACGGCTTTAAAGCCGAGCTTTGCAACCCCGACTACGCTCCCCACAAGGAGCTCCGTCCAGCCTTATCGACGCTACTTCGCTCTGTACGGGTGCGGTATATTGGCATTTGCATCGTACTCATGATGATCTACGTAGGTGTGGGACCACGTGTTTCTGCGCTGGAGCGCCCAGACATCTTCCGTCGACGTCCCGTGCACGCGCAGCGACCTCTTCGCTACCAACGAGACGCGTGGGTCGAGCTGGCAGTTGTCCCACAGCGTCCTCTCCCTCCTGAGTGAGACCCCACGCACCACCTAAACAGACGTCTTGATCGCCTCTCGGGCTTTGTTAACAGGCAATATCGCATGTGGCCTCGGGGTCACTCCTCCCAGCCGAGCTGGTTGGCCGCAACCGAGTCACCGTCGGCATCGATTTCCTGGCAGTTGTAGATGGAGTAGAGCAGCTTCTTGGCGAGGAGCTCCTCGGATGAGTACGGCGGGAGCTCAAGGGCGAAGAAGCAAGTGTGCGCCACGGGCAGGTACGCGTCCGGCGGAGTCTTCGAGAAGGACTGCAGCTTGAACCACTGAGGAAACTCGGCCGCGACCGCCGGTAGCCGCGACCGACCCCACACGAAACGCAAAAACGCGCTCCGCTCGTCGTGCGAGAAGCGGCGCAGCACCTGCCAAAACCACATGATGTGCTGATCCGTGGCGGCGCAGCTGCTGTACTCGGTGCACTGCTGTAGCAGGTCGACGTCCACATCAGGCGACCCACATACCATGCGCTCAAGCTCATGGGCCGTGAACAGCCGCAGGAGCCGCAGGGGCACCACTTTGCCGAGACCAGCTTCCACGTCAGCAAGCACACAATCAAACTCGTGCAACCGGTAGTGCTCCACAAGGTCGGCAAAGTCCCCGCGGTTGGCAAACGTGACGGCTTCGCGGCTGCCGCCCGGCCTGATCTCAACCATGCGGTTGTCTGTGGATAAGGTTGTAAAGGTCTCGAGCACAATGTCTTCGAACATGGCCTCCGTGACGCCGAGCGTGTCGATAGTGCGGATTTTGGCCATCGACTGCACCAGCATGCTGTCGATGGCCTCGAGGTCGGCGACGCGCCGGGGCTCGTGCACGAGCCACTTCCACATTAGCGACGCCAGATCGAGCGCAAGATAGTCGCGCGAGCGCACGGCGGCGCCAAGGAGCTTGCCGAGGAACTCAAGTAGTCGGCGTCGCAGCCGTGACTGCGTGCCGAACGCCGTCGGGTTGAACACCCACTTCTCGCGGAATGCACCCACGTTGTGCACGGCGTTGGGCGTGCGCAGCAATAGCGGCAGCTGACCCGACTGCAGCTCAGCGGCGTACTGGCACAAGGTTTCGCGGTACGGCCCCCCGGCGTCCTCAGCATTCTCACCGAGGAATTTGACGTAGTAGACGTTTTCACTGCGCCGAAAGTGGTAGTTCTCTGTAGCGTTGAGCTGCCGGAATGCCTGTGCAAACAGCGCCGAGCGCGCGTCCTCGTCGGGCGCGCCCGTCGCGCGCTGGCGCATGGCTTTTGGACGATTAAGCGTCAGGTCTAGGGGCGGTCCCGGTCGCGCAGACCGCTTGAGCGCCGCCTCCCACAGCGTCTTCTTGAGCCGGTTGAAGATGAGCCCACGGCAGGCCGCGACGAGGTTGGCCAGGCTGCCGGCTGGGGCGTCTGGCGCAAAGTGCACCCACGGCAGAAGCCGGTGCATCGCCACATTGAAGTCCTGGAGTGCCTTGAAGCGGGCAGCCAGCCGGTCATGGTTAGCATAAGTTGTGTCGGCGCCATCGATGGCTGGAGTCGGTGCGCTACTGGTACCGTAGGCGATTTCGCACAGCAGCGGCCAGCGCACGAGCTCGTCTTCATGCGGTGCGATGTCAGCCCACGCGACGCGAAGGCTCTGCGACGTGTCGAACTGCCGCGCCTGCACCTGCGCGTTCACAAACTCGACGAGCTGCATGTTTTGCGCCACTGGGCGTGGGTACGCGGGCACCGCACCGCAAAGAAACCGCGTCCGAGAGCGGCTGTTCGGATGGAAGTGGCCGAACACCGTGAGCTTGTAGCCCCACGCTCCCAGCGTTTGCTGGAAGAGCGGTGAGTAGAGCCACGCTTTCCACGGCCGCGCGCCCGGTGTTGTGCGCAGCTGGCCCGTCGTGGGCGCCACCGCGTCGCTGACGACAGTGCCGGCACCTTCGCTGAGCTGCCACCGGTGCAGCAAACGCGGAACAAGATCCTGCAGCTTGTGGCGGACCTGGATGGGCTCCCACCCGTCCTCCGCCCCGTCGTATACGACGAAAGCGTGCGAGGAAGCGGCGTCACCCATGGGCAGCACGGCGTCGTAGCCCGGCGGCAAGTGCACAAACGGTTCCTGCCCGAGGTTCCACGAGACACCTTGGGCTCCGAGCGGACTCAGTGACACGGCGGGGCTCAGGCCGCCCTGGTTCTGCCACAGGTTGGCACTTGGCAACGCCTCTTCAATGAGGCGGACGTGAGGCCCTGGAGGGGCCACAGTCATGTCGGGGTTGTGTAGGAGCCACTCGAGGGCGCGGGCGACATCCTGTCGGTTGCGCTCGAGAGCCTCGATGGCTTTTTGCCTGGAGCACCCCATCTCGAGCAGCTCAGCGACCTTGGCTTCGTACACTCCGAGACTGCGTGGCGTGGTTGTGAGCACTGGCGCGACGCGGAAGGACGACGTCGTGGCCGGTGGCGGCGTCGGCGCCATGGGCGGCGCGCCAAATGTGTCTCCGATGCGGGCTCCGTTCAGTGTGAATGCCATGACCCCGCGGTCGCAGTCGAGGAGGCAGCCAATGACGTCCCCAGCCTTGGCCTTGACGTCGACAGGATTCGTAAACGGCAGCGGCCCGTCGTGCCACATGTACTGTCGGTGTACATCGAGACCGTACGCGTGCGGGTCGTCCCCTAGTGTCGCCGTCTTACCATGGGGTATGTACGCAGGGGAAGCCCAGCCGATAACGACCGAGCCGCCCGATAGAAGTGTCACTTCGTAGTAGGCCCTGCCTCGCGTCACCGACACAGACGACTTGACACAGCGGCGGTCGCGACCTGTTTTGTTGATGGTCGTCCAGTTGAGAGTATGGCCCGCCGTTGGTAGAAACATCGACGGCAACGGCAGCACGCCCTTGTCGAGGTATTCACGCCGAAGGTCTGCCGGCGTCAACGGAGCATCCCATAGCTTGACGTCGTAGAGCTGGCCAAGAAGTCCGTTGTACTGCTTGAAACCGAGCCGCGTCGCTGCCTCTGATGACCCCATGTGAAGCAATTGCCACGGCGTCGTGTACTCGGTCCGGCCGTAAAACGTGTGCTGGACCCACTTTTCGCCGTTTTTGTACAAGACGACGTCGCTGCCACTGCCGATGAGCGAGAGCTGCGTCCATGCGTTGGGAAGAAGCGCATCACTGAGCATGCTGTCGAGGAAGTCGTGGCTTTTGAAAAGCACGCGGAGCTTGAGGTCATGCGTTGCGCTTACGTGCAAGCACGAGTCGGCGCTGGTGCCGCCGGCGAAGAAAATGGTCTGCGGGCGCCGCGTCTCGTTTTTCGTCACGTCACCTAGGCGCAGCCACCACTGGAGGGTGAAGTCGTTGCGCAGAAGGAGCGTCGGCGTCACTGGGACGGCCACGGCCGTTTCCTGGTTGAAATCCAAGCTTCCCTTGAAATCGTGGTCGGCGTGGGCGGCGGCCTGGTACGGTCGGACAGCGATGGTCACTGTGTCGCCGTCCAGCCAGAGCACGGGGCGTGGTCGGGCAGCGGCCAGCATCACATCGAAGTGTCCGTTGTAGCCGTAGCGGTACGTGTTTTCCGTGCCCGATTTGTGCCATCGAACAGTGACGCCCATGCCCGGCCGATGCTTCCACCCGGTAAGCTCCTTCACTTCGCCATAGGTCCCCGGACCTCCGTCCTCGTCACCATACACCCAGTCGTCGCTGCGCACGACGATGTCCCCTGGCTGAAGCACTACCTTGGGGGCAACCTCGAAGGGCCCGAAGGCGCCGTCGGCGGCGTTGCGCTGCCCATCAAGGCCCGTGAGAACGATGGACTGCGAAGCCGTCGTGAGCTCGTGCGTGTCCTGGGACCCCATTTGTGTGCGCCGATCAAATCGCACCTCGAGCTTCGTAGCGCCCGGGATCGTGATGGTTTCCTTTACTACATCATCCGGCATTGGGTGCGGGCTCTCGAGGACGACTGCAGCCGGCGCCGTCGCTGTTTCCAGGAGCAGCGCTGCCTTGCTCTCCATCAGCTTTGTGTACCAGAACGGGTCGGGGAAGTCCGGCACCACCGGCAGGCTTGGTACCACGACGACCACGACGGTGTCATCGTTGGCGCCAAAGACCACGACAGGCACAAGTTCGCCAACGTCGGGCGGCACCGCAATCTCCGTGACGCGCGACTTATTCTTCCGTAGCACGATTTCAAACCGCGTCAAATCAACTTCGAGCGTCATCGTGTCTCCTTGGGTATAGCCGACGACCAAGCCAGCCGCAGCGTTTAGGCCTTTAAGATCCATCGCAGCACCTGGAGCACTTAGCCACATCGCGCTCCAGGATCGAGTCGCATTGGTGACACCCAAGGCGATGGCTTGGTGGCATTCCTGCACCTCCATCACGACAGTGTGCACGTAGCCGCTGGGCAACTCAATGCCGTCACAGTACGCAATGCAATCACTCTGAGCCCCGCGAAGAACCGTTGGCGTTGGCGGTGGCAGAGACGGCGCTGACGTGAACCCGCATGTTTCGAGGGCATGGTCAAGTGCTAGCGCGCACTGCAGCAGCCCTTGCAGGTATATCGACCGGACGTCTTGGCGCTCCTCCGAACGGTACAGCGCGAAGAGCCGCTTCTTGACGAGGGCCACGAGTTTTACAAGCGCGACACGCTGCCGCGCCACGTGCTTCCACGCTACGTGGTCGAGGGCCAGGTGCGTCAGCATGCCAAGCATCGCGAGCTTGACGCTCTGGGGCATGCTCAGCAGCGCTTCGTGCCAGGACGCGAGAACGTGCGGCGCGTACACAGTGTCGAGCATCTCTGGCGTCTTGTTGGGCAGCGCCGTGATGCTCTGCAGGAGCCACGTTGCCGTTTCAACCTGTGAGTCCGTAGCGGCCTGCCCAGCACTGTCGTCGTCGTCGTCGGCGAGGATACCGTACGCCGTGAAGGCGAATCCCCAGTCGTTGCCGCTGCCGTCCGAGTGAAAGTATACCTCAAAGCGATCGGCGTCAATCAGGAGTGGTGGACGGCCACCCGTGCCCGGCCAGTTTTCCGCTCCACCGCGCCCCGTGTACTGCGTATCGCCGTACGTGACCGCCCGGTCTGTGGCGCTGTAAAAACACAGATAGTCGCAGCCGGCCTCGGTCTTGCTGCGAGGGTCAAAAACCACCTTGATCCGGCGGGCCCCGGGCAGCTCCACTTTCCAGTACATGTCCATGTTGTCACTGTACGGGTGCGAGCTCTCGAGATGGCGGACAATGGCGCGACCTTTCGGCTGCGAGTCGCGCGCCGTTCGCAGCACGTGGCTGGCATAGCCCACGACACCATCAAGCAGCCGCAACCCGTCCGGGCCGTGGATGAGCTCACCGAGGCGCCGACGGAGTCCGTCAGTGACGGCCACTGGTGGCGCCGTGGCTAATACGACGACAATGAACTCAAGCAACGCTGTTGGCGACCCGAACATTTCGAGTGTCATGTCGAAGCGCGGCTGCTGCACGAGGGCGAGGAGGCACGCACGGGCGCTCTGGATAGCACTTGCCTGCGCGGTTTCCACGGCTAGCGTGTGCAGGCGCAGGCTCTGGCCCTTGACCTCTTCAAGCGTAAAGTGGGATGTGAAGTCAGCAAGCTCTTCTTGTTCCTCATTCGAATCGTCGACGTCAGGTGAGGCGGCCGGGTGGACGTCGTCAACGCCCAGCACGACTGTGTCTTCGTCGACGTACGCTAGGCTTTGCGCGGCCGGACGGAGAAGCCAAATATCGCCCCGGCGGCTCTTACACCAGCCGCGGTCGCCACTACTCGTCTCGACAAGACGCCACTCGCTGTGTTCCCCAACAACACGCACAATCGAGTTGTGTGTGAGTACGTCGACAACTTCAGCATCGTCGGCGTGCGTTGTGTGCATCGCCACGTTCTCAAAGGCCGCAACTCGAAACCACGAGAGATCTGTCGCTGGCGACGATGGACCCGGCGGCACATTCGGCTCGCGGTTGCTCAAGTAGCGATGTGTCCGTAGCACAGGTGTTAAGGCGATTTCGAACCCGTCAAAAGCTCCGGTCGGTGGCAAAGGCGGCGGCTGCATGCGCTCGTACATCACTTCCTGTACGTGGTACGATCGTTGGTTGAGACCCTCTGGTGAGAGTGCGAGCGTCGTGAGACTTGGAAACGTCGCTTTGACCACAAACTTCCAGCCCCAATCCACGTTGGAGCTGTCGGTGCACCAGAGTAGCGTAAAGCCTTCGGCGGGAATCACTAGTGGAGGGCGGCCGCCGCAGCCAGGCCAGTTCTCCGTGCCTGCGCGCCCGGTGTACTGGTGGTGACCCCAGCGCTCCGTGAGCGACTTGTCTTTAAAGAACACCACGTAGTCACACCCGTCCTCCGTCCGCGACGCTGCGTCGAACGAAATCGTGAGCTCGCTTGCGCCTTTGAACGTGACGGCCATGTACTCGGAGATCGAGTTGGCGTATGGATGTTTCGACTCGAACACTTGTGACTTGGGCATCGACACCATGGGCCGGCCTTCAAAGGGAGTGACAGCGATATGCGTCAGCTCCGACAACAGCGATGGCGAAAAGGCCGGAACAAAGGCCTGAGTGCATGTCTGCAACGCGCGGAGACACCGAGCGCGCAGGTCCGTCCAGGCGAGGTACGCGCGCGTCGGTGGTACCTCTGGTGGCAGCATCTCCTGCTCAATCGTGGCCGTCGCTGTGAAGCGAAAGCCCCAGTCGTTGTTGGTGCTGTCCGAGTGAAACAAAACATGGAGACTACTCGCTGGAATCACGAGCGGCGCCAACGCCCCAACGCCAGGAAAGTGCTGTCCGCTGTACTTGTCATCCCCGTAGTAGCCGCTGCCGTCCGCCTTGAGAAAGCGGACGTAGTCACAGTCGGCCTCGGTGCTGGACAGCGGGTCGAATGTGACCGAAATGGTCGTGGCGCCGGGAAAGTCAAGTGTGTACGTCTCGTCGGCGTCATTTCCGTACGGATGCTCGCTCTCGATGACTTCGCGCTTCTCGTGCAACGCCCGTCGTGGCAAGTAGACGGTCTGCGGAGCAGCGACGGGCGGCTGCTTCAAGAAGCTCGCGATGGCATCCACAAGCGGCTGCACATACGCACCAGCGTACTGAAACAGCAATGGGATGTCGGCGCCGACTTCTAATTCAGTTGCAATGTCACCGATGGGCACGTCCACGGGCCGGCTATTGTCACAGTCGAAGAGCACGGATGCCATTCGAGCCTCGCCCTTGAGGTTGAACTGCACCACGGAGCCCGCCTCGATCGACTCCTTTCCGTCAATGTTGACACAGCACCGCACGCGACTGCCGATGACGACGCCATCGTGGACACCTCCAAGAACTGCAATGGCGGCAACCGCTCGTCCCATGGCCGTCGTGTCGTCGATGGCGTCGCGGTCCGAGCCAAGCCGGTTCATGCTCTCGACGAGCAGCGAAAAGACGGCCGTTGCCCAGTCCCGTGTCCGCCCTAGGGCACGCACAAGGGCTATCTGCGCGTCCACGAGACCCATCGCGCTCAGCGCCGAGGGCAGCAGTGACAGGGTTTGAGTGCAGCGCACGCTAGGCCGCGGCGCGTTGTGCACCGCAAGAACACCACCGATTCCATCCAGTAGCGACAATATGAAGGAAGTGGTCCCAGGAAATGCCTCGGCAAACTCATCGGCAACAAGATCCGGTGACAATGTCGGCGTCAGCTCCATAAGGACATGGAGCGCGCCGCAGCGCGTTTCCAGGGGGCCTAACGTTGCGAGGACGAGCAGGTGGCGCACGAGAGCTGGCGTCGTGATGAACGAGCGACCGAAGTTGGTATCGGCGCACGTCTTGACGAGACCGAGCGTGTGGAGCGCCCGGTCGATGGGAAAGGATGTCGGTGTCGAGTCTTGCGGCGTGACGCGCATGAGCAGTTGCACTTCATGGTCGCGCAGCGCGACATTAAAGACATTAAAGGCCGCAAGCCAACAATGGCTGGAGGGGGCATCTAACACGCGCGGTGGTGGCTCGCCAAAGTAGAACGGGTGCGGGTTGACGGCGGCGTGTGCTTCACGGGCGTCGGCGTACTCGGCGGCCACGACTAGGCGAAGGCCCTAGCCCGCGGGTCAGCCCTCGAATTGCGCACACAAAGGGACTTACCCATTTCACCGAAGAGCTGGTCGAGTGATAGGCGACGGTAACGGCGTCGGCGGGGATGACAAGCGGCCTACACAAAGCACAGTTAGCGCAGAACGAAGCCATGGCGGCACCCGTGGCCGTGAACACCAGGGAAGGAGCTCGTGTATTTAGGCTCACCCCAGCACTCGGATGTCGACCCTGCCTTGTAAAAGCAGAGGTAGTCGCCGTTGGCTTTGTCGAGCTGCGTGAGTGGGTCCACCGTCACAACAAGTGACACCGCGCCGGGGTACGCCACGGGCCACATGGCGACGGGCAAAGCCCCGTGGCCGTCGCACGGATGCGCAGTTTCGATAACAGTGGCGGAAGGCGCGACGGCGGGTGAAAGGACGTCCGATTCGAGCTTGTGGTGTGAGTCGAGCACGCCGTTTAGAAACAGCTTGAGCACTGCGTCGTCTTTGACCAGGCACACGTGGTTCCACGCGTGGAGATGCAGGCGCTCAGTGCTCTCGAGTACGATATCTTTCTCCGTCCCCGAGCCCAGGACGTACTTGAGCTGAGCGTCATCCGTGAGGAAGAGCCCGTAGTGGCTCCACGGCGCCGACTCTTCCGTGTCCGTAACAAGGTTGCGGTTGCCGTGAAGGAAGACCATGCCCCCCATACCTTCGTCCACCAATTGGACTTGAAACTCGGGCGGGTTCCAGACGTAGGTGCACACTTTCTTGGTGGCGTACCAGTTTACCTACGTTGATGTGAGTCGTGCCAGGAGCAGCCTGCGTCGCACCGAGACAAGTGTCGGGCCGAGAACGGCAACGATTGTGCCCGTGCCAGATTCGCCACCATCTTCGTCGTTGTCGCTGCTCCAGTGCGGCCCGCGCCGCACTTCGTCCCCGACCTTGAGCGCGTACTGGCACGACGACTCATCCACGTACACCCAGCACGAAATCGAGTGGTTGGCGAGGACGGGCACTGCCGGCGCGCACCACCCCGGTAGGTGTCGCGAGAGCGGAGTGGCACCTTGCTCCTTGTCGCGCTCCAGGACACCGACGACGCCTTCAAGCTGCAGGCGCACAGCTGCGAGCAGCTGCTTCTGGAACTGCGACAAGTCTTCACGCGGGTGTTCTTCTTCATGGAGGTCATCTATCGCGACAAAGTGCGAAAGGAAAACACGCAAGATGGACTGCGCGGCGCGGCGAATACCAACATTCTCGGACGGGAGCAGCCGCAGCAAGTGGGGCAACACTTTGCTCTCGTAGAGCAAGAACGAGTCCCGCACGTCGTAGTCCATAGCGATGGCTCGGAGAAGCGTCGTGACGAGACCTGCGCCCACGGAGTCCAAGGACCGTTGCAGACAGAGCTCGAGGATGCCGGCGCTGGCCTTTAGCACAACGAGCACGCTGTCGCTCACAGCCTGGCGCTGAGCCTCGTCGCACCCATTGAGGCTGTTGAGGAAATGCACATTGGTGCTGCACGGATCTTCGCTACCCATGGCGCGCAGGCTGCGTCCGAGCCCGTCGAGCAGCAGGAGCTGAATGCGTGGGCTGCTAGTGGCGACGAGGGCTTCGCCGACGATGCGAAGCCCGAGGTGTCGTAGAGCGGCCCGGTCTTTGCGAGTGGTGAGGATCTCCGTGATGTCCGCGGCAAAGACGTCGCTCTGAACGAATTCGAGCACAAGCTCTGTGACAGTCTTCGGCAGCGCCGTGTGAGACCTCTCGTATGAGCTGCGGCGGTAGTCGAGGAGCGACTTGAGCTCCGTTGCAGCCTCAACTTCGCGCACGAGGTGCCCCCACGAGTGCTGGCGCGACAGCGCCGTTTTGTACTTTGCCAGCAGTCCCCAGCGAAGCTTTGCGGCTCGCACGAATGCAAAGGACGCCGGTGTTAGCGTCAGAAGCAAGGCCGCGCGGTCCACGACAAGCCCGCAGAGGGCAGCGATGGCCTCCTCAGACGCGCCCTTGTACGCCGATGGCTGTCGCTTGAGCCCTGGCATTGCCACGCCGTGAGGCCGCAACGGGGTAGTGGCGCTGGCGTCGCCGACGTCGAACCATTGGCGCATCTTTTGCGCCGTCCTCCACGCTTTGAGGACGGCAGGGGACGGCAGCCCAGTGGCTCCGGCCGCTGCCCACTGGTAAACGTCGTTGCCCCAGAGGTTGTGGTGCAGGATGGCAGCGGCGACCGCACGTACTGCACGGTTAATATGGGGGATAGAGCCTTGGTCCTCGACTGTGTGCCTTTTTAGGGCGGCAACCGCTGTCTCAGCGACGACGTGGCCTTCTGGGTCGATGAGTGTCTGCAGGAAGGCCACGACGGGCTCGTTGGCCAACTCTGCGTGAGTGCCGCCTTGGAGGAGCCGAGAGCTAAGCAGCGGCATGTGCCCGACCTCCTTGGATGACAGGGGTGCAAAGAGCTTGGTGCGAACGAGCGCCGAAGCCACGTGAGCGAGAACCGTCGCGATCGACTCCTCGACGTGACCAATCCAGTGGAGAGACAGGCACGTAGTGGGCTCGACGACGTCAGCGACCGCCGTGAGCTTGTACCCCCAGTCAACGCCCGATCCGTCAGTGTGGAAGAGCACCACGCAGCCGTCGGCGTCGATGACAAGCGGCGGTCGCCCCCCGGTGCCTGGCCAGTTGGCGTCGTCCCCGCGACCAGAGTACTTTTCCTGGCCGTAGAACAGCGTTTGCGACTCGTCTTTGTAGAACGTCACGTAGTCGTAGCCCGTTTCGGTGCGGCTTGCGGCGTCGAAAGTAATTGTGAGGCGCTTGGCCCCGGGCACACGCAGCTCCGTGAGCTCATGCGTGTTGTTTTGGTAGTCATGTGCGGACTCGAGCATCTTGGTCACGCTCGATGTGCATGACGCGTCATGGACGGCGTCCTTGACGCCGGCGGCCGTCACGAGCGCCCCGACGCCAACAAAAAGCTCCATGAGCTGCGTTGCGATTTCTTTGTATATGGTCGTGTCGTGCTGCAGCGTCGTGAGGAAGGCATGCATGGCGGTGCACAGGAGCGGTAGAACCCGCCCGACGACGCTCGCTTCGAGGCGTGCGTCCAAGGCGGCCCAAGCAATACCGTCGGCAAGGAGGGCGCTCGCGACCGCCGTCGTTGCCACACTCGCCTGAACGATCGCCACGATGGCTCGGGCGGCGACCGACCATTCAATACGCCCGGCCTGCGCGCCCCATAGCACGCCCTGCATCACAGCGTATACGAACGAAACGACCTCCGTCGCGATGGCTCGGGAGCTGTCGTCGCGGTCGAAGAGCGCGGTGGCAGCGCCAAGAAGTGTCTCCAGGTGATCCGGCGCCTGGGGCTGCATAACGATATCCTTGACCTTCGACAGCGCCGCGAGCCGTTGCAGCAGGAGTTGGAGAATCGGGCGCTCGCTTGGCTGTAGCGCCCGTTTGTGTTCGCGGGTGAGGAAGTCGAGGGCGATGTCGAGCTGCGCAAGGGGTGGCGCGTAGAATACGTCCAGGGATGCAATGTACAATCGCAGCGCTGCCTGTACAACTGCATGGTCGCTGTTGGGGTGCCTCGTGAGAACCGACAGGTGTTTGGAAAGAGGGCTACGAACGACCCAGTCGACAATCACCGCGTCGGCAGTCGAATGCAAGTGCAGCACGTTCGCTGTCAAAGCAACCAGCGACGTAAGCAACAGGGCCTCTTCCCACGCCGCGAGGGCGGTGCCGGCGACGAAGCGCCCGCCGTACGAAAGCACGTGACTCACAAGCGTCTGAAAGGTCTCGAGACGCACATCCACGGCAAACGGGACGCATACTAGCGCTGGGTCGATCTTGGCTTCAGGGTGCACCAAGGGCGAAGCCGTGGCGTGGATTGTTCGAAGCAGCTCGAGTAGCCATTTTAACCCCGGCGCTGATGCCACAGACGTCTCAGCTGGTGCTGCCACGGGAGCCCGCAGGCTCACGACTGGTCCAGTGTTCTGGCATGCTTCGATGCAGTGGCGAGTTGCATGGTAGCTCCAGAGTGCATTGGCCGCCGCGTCAAAGGCCACGACAGGCGGCGATGGTCGCACCGGCCCCGTTTGAACCCCAGCCAAGGTGCCGTCCCGCAACGAGAAGAACGCATACTTCATGTCGTCCCCTAGTGGGTAGACGACGCAAAGCATGCGCCCGTTCGTGTACACGGTGCTGACAGCCCACGCCACGACCTCCGGTAGCTGGTCCAAGCTTAAAGTCATCGACGCCAGTTTCTTTGGGCCCGGCTCCATGTCGTACGTTGTCACATGAAGCGTCGTCGGAGCTGTACCAACGACGTCGTACAGATAGTCGCCTTCGGTCGTGAGTTGCAGGCGGGTGCCGAGTGTCGCCTCGGGTAGTGCCACGCACCGCTGCACACTGAGGTCGCCCAGCGACAGCTCGAGGAGCTCGTGGCCCGTGGCTGAAAGCCCCAAGAACAAGCGTCCTCTGACCACTGCGATGCTCGACGACGACTCCACTGGTGACGCGTGGAAGAGGACGTCACCTTTTGCCACCACCGTGCTCGTGAGGTGGTCCTGCAGCGGCATAGCCACGGAGAAGAGCACCAGCTGAGCATTTTGCGCTGGATCGATGGCATCCGAAAAGGCGACGGTCGCGCTCGACGCCGATGCATGCACGACCGTGTCGGTGACGTCGACGAACGTACCGTAGATGGCGCGGAGAAGCGATCCCGGCGGAGGAAGCCAAACGTCGTCCGTCGGTTCGAACTCTTGTTCCACGAGGGTGTCGCCTTCGGTGTAAAATAGCAGCAGTCGGCCCGTCGACGCTCCACAAACGTCGCGCACCGTTGCAGCTGGCGCCGGGCGTCGCTCGAATAGGTGCGTGACGATGTCGAACACACCCGAGATGGCCTTGACCACGTGAGGCCTAGCGCCGAGGTGATCGAGATAGGACGCCGCTGGTGCCTCTGCTACGATCTGTCCTGCCACAGACCCACGGCTGCCGGTGCCAATCTTGAAGAGGCCCTCGGCTTGGCTCCAAAGGTACACGTGAGCTCCATCCGTGGCCACTGCAGCGCCAGGTAGCATCGGCGTCTCGGCCTTGAGACGGATGTACTGCAGCAGCACACCGTCGTCGTAGGCGCCGAGGGTAGAAGAGGGTTCGAAGGCGCGAAGTCGCTGGAAGAGCGCATCGAAATGCGCGACACATGACGGCGACACCTCAAACGTTGCCGGCGCTTGCTGGAGCTTGTCAAGCACGGGTAGTAGGAAATGGATTTGGCCGCTCGCGATGCCAAGAGCCACCAGAAGCAGCATTGCTTCGTCCATGACATCTTCGTCAGCGTCCATGAGCGCGCTACTGGCAAAGGCAAAGAGCGTGGCAAGTGTTGCATCTTCGGGCGAGCTTCGGCGGACGTAGGAGAGAGCCATGGACGGGAACTCGACGATGGCGCCAACAATGTCGCGCAAGCACTCTTGCTGCACGGCTGGCCCCAAGGCCTTCATGATGGTCACTTGCATGCGCACGCTTGCGAGCGAAAAGAGTTTAAGTGCGAGACCTTCTAGTTCTGATTGCGTCCGTGGCTCAGCGATTGCATTGGACGCCGAGGAACTGCCGTTGACTTTTGCCGTTGTTGCCTCGGACTCCTTGGCATTGACGCATTTCCCATAGGCTTCGAGCATTCGGGCAAACAGTGCGTCTTTTTTGGCTTGGCGTTTGGCACTTGCCTTGGCTTCTGGGCATTCGCCGAGGAGCGACGACTCATGGAGCACAAGTGACGTAATCCCTCCTCGGGTCCCTTTGAATCGCCCCGATTTCTTTGCCTTCGACTGCGACCCGTCGCTGCCGAGGCTATGCTTGCTTGCAAAGAGCAGCAGGCGCGCAACATCCGCATCTTGGTGTACCTCATCCCATGACATAGTAATGCCATTGGCACTCGTCGATGTGACGGCTACAGGTGTGTCGTCGGGTGTCGTCCCTGCTGCAGGATTGCCTCGCTGTGCCGCACCATAAAGCTCCATTAGAACTGATTCATCACGGAGGTCAGCGAAGGACGTCCGCACCCACTGCGTATCGTCCACGCTCATCCGATGCGTTCGATTCCTGTGGTGCGAAATGCGATCTTTCACCTCGAAGATATCTTCGTACTTCGATCACTTTGCTTCGAAATGCGGAATCCAAAATGCAAAAATCATGCCTATTTTAGATTCTTTGGCATTTGCCAAATTTAGGCGCAAATCCAGTCCCATCACTGCCGGCAGAGACTTGAGCAATAAATTTCATAGAAAAAAGAACATATTATTTTAATTTCGACGAACATTCTGGAGAGATTTGCCCCCCGTCCCTGGACTGCAGGGCCCATTGCCGTGCTCGCCTCATTGCTTGCTGCGACCGATGGTTTGGTCAGGGCTGCCCACGGTGCGACTGGCCCACCACCGACTGCCGACTACCGCTGCAGCATCCCACAGGCTTTTCCGCATGCGGTAGATGTAAAGGCTGGTGGCTGAAATCCAATTTTGACTTGGGTAGGGTATGTGGTATACTGGACGCAAGAAAATTCATTGGCTCGGCGTGTCGCGGACCAATGTTTGTCAAGGTGGTTTTGTCGACGGGAAAGACACCACCACTTCGCAGCCGCCCTTCATGAGCACCAACAACAACCACACCGAAGCTGCGCCTCCGGCGGCGCCGCTGAAGCTCACGTCCGGTCAGCCCGAGTACGACGACCCCAAGGATGGCATCAGCGTTGGCGATATCTTCTCGACGCGGAACCCGCGCGATGCTGCTGCAGGCCTTTCGTCCGGCCTCAAGAACATGGGCAAGGGCCTTATCGGAGGCATCGGCGCCTTCGTAGGCATGCCCATTGTTGGCGCCAAGGAGCAGGGCGCCGTTGGTTTCGCCAAGGGTCTTGCCATGGGTACAGTCTCAGCTGTCGTAATGGTCGGTGGCGGAGCCGTCACAGGCGTGACGCAGATCGCGCGGGGTATCGCTAACACCCCCCGCGCCATCATCAGCTCGAACGAAGACAAGGTGTGGAACCCCGAGACAAACGAGTGGTACCTGTACAACCTCGCCGAAGAAGCCGCCCAGGTGCTCAACGAAGAAGCTCCCGTGGCTGCCGAGGATAAGACCGTCAAGGAAACTGAGCTCTATGACCAGCTTGGTGTCGCCCCCAATGCGACGGACGTTGAAATTAAGAAGGCGTACCGCAAGTTGGCGATGCAGCTGCACCCGGACAAGAATTTGAACGACCCAACAGCCTCTGAGAAGTTCCAGCGCCTCGGTGCTGCGTACCAAGTGCTCTCGGACCCGCAGTCGCGCGCCAACTACGATGAGCATGGCAAGGACGGCGTCGACACGCAGATGTTCATGGACAACAGCCAGATTTACGAGATGATCTTCGGCAGCCAGGCCTTTGAAAACTTCGTCGGCGAGCTCAATCTCATGACGCTCCAGGCCCAGTTGGGCAAGATGGGCGACGTTGAGGACGTTGAGCCCGAGCACCTCTTCGGCCAAACCGACCTCGTGAAGCTCAAGCAGAAGAAGCGCGAGGTCCAGTGCGCCGTCTACCTCGCCGGCCTCCTCGACAGCTACCTCCAAGACACATCCGAGAACCACATCAACTTCCGTACGTCGATCACGGCGACGGCTCAAGAGCTGGCGTCGACGGCCTTTGGTGGCACCCTTATCGGTGTCGTCGGCTACGTCTACGAGGAACAGGCGCTCAAGCATCTTGGCTTCAAGAAGAGCCTCGCCGCCGGCCTCGGCCTAAAGAACGTGGCCAAGTCTGCGCACGTACTTGCCACCAAGTACCGCGTCGTCACGTCGGCGTTCAACGCGTACTCGGTCGCCCGCAAGGCTGGCCAGGAGATGGAAAAGGCTGAGAAGGCCGAGGCCAAGAAGCTTGAAAAGGCGGGCGCCAAGACGCTTGAGAAGACGGACGCGGACGCCAAGGCGTCGACCGAAGCAGACGCACCCAAGAACCCCGAGGAAGAGAAGGAAGCGGCTGAAAAGGAGGCTGCCAAGGAGCGGCGATTCGCCGAGATGTCGCGCAAGCTACAACAAGAGGCGTTTGGAAGCGTGCTCGAAATCGCTTGGAACTACACGGTTGTCGACGTCGAGTCGACGCTGCGCAACATTTGCTTCAAGCTCATGAAGGACTCGGGGGTCTCGCCCGCCGACCGCGTGCGCCGCGCCGAGGGTCTCCTCATCATGGGCGAGATATTCATGGCGAGCAGCCAGACGTCGGAGGCTGGCCTCAAGGAGATCATGGAGAAGCTCAACGTGGCCGCGGGTGCCGAAGATGTCGACGAGAATGGCAAGTCGGCCCCGTAAGTTCGTTTATGGTATCTATCTAATTCCCCGCTTCATCCCCTTTGTCTCCCGGTGTTGCGCCCCAGGTATAGCAGCACTCGCATGCTGTTCTAGTGGTTCGAGTAACTGGAGTTGGGGCCCGCAGGAGCAACATGACTCACGCCAGGATCAATAAGCTCTTGGATGGCAAAGATGCAGTCCTTGATGGCTGTAGTCTCCTCTCCACATGTACATGCAGTGCCGAGTGAGGCCACTCATGCCAATGCAACGCCAGTAGTACCCCTACTCCTGCAAAGCCCTCGGTCATGTCGAAGAATTCGTCGAGAAGGATTACACCAGCGCGGGTAGTTGCCGAGAACTCGGCTCTCGCGGCAATGTCAAAACCAAGGTTGTCGGGGGCATACCACGATACGTTGCCAAACAACGGTAGCATAGCATAGCGATAGACCATGATACCATTATCGATCTACCTCCGTCGGTGGCTGCGCAGGAGCGACGATGTCATCGTCGCACATGCATCCGAAGCTTGTGGTGTCTTGAGATGCCGAAATCCAAGTCGAAGTAATTAAAACAAGTTTTCATATTTTATTTGCGTTTTGTATGTGAAATTTAAAGATTTTGGATCACGACGGTGTCAAAGATACATTTCGAAGTGCAGTCAGCAACGATGACCTCGGCCGATGAGTTCGCATGGGCACGGACTGAGATGCCCCCGGACGTACTGCAAAGCGGCAGCCTCCTCGCCAAAGAATTTCGGTCGCTCCACGCCGACCTGGCTGATGATGCCAAACGTACTACTACGGAACGCTTCACGCAACTCAAGAAGGAGCCATACCGCGAACCAGCACCAGGCTCTTTTGCCGGCGACGACCTTGATCGCCTCCGTCTTCTACTCTTCTCCAATGAATCGGGAGGTATCAAGAAGGCCTTCGACATGGCCATGCCCTCTGCTGTACTTCGAGAACGTAGTTTCAGCGCGATGTCGACGACTGAGCACGTGCACCGGTTGAGCTCGTTCCAGAAACTCTTTTGCCTGGAGCAGCAAGTCGATCTCGTTGGTCGCTGCCTTGCCTCGCGGCCTGATGGTGCTGTGACTACAGAAGCAGAGGACGATCAGCCGTACACAGTGTCGGCGCACACACCTTCTGTGTTTCCCGAAAAAATCTTCTCCCTCGCTTCTGGGCGGCTTCATCTCGAGATGCTCAAGTCCTTCCGCCTCATGAACCCAGCGTTCTTCCAAAATGGCATGGCAATTCTCGTACGTACGCTGCTTGACTGCCCACCGCTCTCACTGCGCGCCATCACCCCCAAGACAGCCGAGGCCACCATGCTCGACGATCTCTCGGCATTCTGTTCATCCATTCTGTCGGACGCGACCGGTCTCGACGAAGAGGCGGCGCTAGCTCTTTTATGTGCCCTTGGCGCCTCGAGCGGCCGCGTGCGCTATATTTTAACTGTCGTCCGCGCGCTACTTTCAGCGACGGCGTCATTTCCATCACCGCCGCTAGCCACCAGCGTCGAGACCATCGTACGCCGACTTGAGACTCACCGCCTGAAGCTGGAGCTGGGCCAAGCCTTGCCACGCACGATCCTGAAGCAGTTCCACCTCTCCGGGGAGGGCGCCGCACAAGCCATAGCCTCCGACGGCAAGCACCTGTACCTCTGGAGCCCCGAAGCAGGCTTAAGTAAGGTCGGCACAGGGTACCACGGCAGCGTCGCAGGCAACGTGTACGCCACAGTCCCGTCGGCGCAGCTACTACGCCAACTGCAGCTTGGGGCCATGACACGTGTCCAACTTGCAAACCACCTCGACGGCCTCCTGCTCTCGGCCGAAGGCTCGGACGACCTTGGCAGCGCTGTCACCAAGCACGCTCACGTGCGTTGTGACTTGTCCATGGAGCTCGTGGAACTCGAGTGTCCGCAGGGAACGCTATGCACCGACGGCGTGTACGTCTATGTCTTGGTTGCCGACGCAACGACTTGGTCGCTGCACAAACTGGACCCACGGGCCCAGTGGCAAGTGGTGGAAACCACCTCGGAGGACGTGGCTTCTGCCAACAAAGACGTTCAGGCCTTCATGGCGGCGGCGGAACCGATCATTGCGATCACCAATGGCTCCGTGGTGACGATGTACCGGTACGAGGCGACGCAGTTTCGCTATGTGGCTTTTGCACCCGACACGGGCCTTGTGTCTGCTACCGTGACCAAGGTCACCATGGACGGCCCCATCGCTGCCATGAGCTTTGACCCACGGAACAACTTGATTTGGACGACGAAGGACAAGGCGGTCGTGTGCCACCTTAACGAAGGCCCTCGCGTGTCTTTGCTCGTGCGGGACACCGACGCCATCGCGCGCGTCGACGGGGCTCTCCGAGACAGTGCGACGCCGGGCTACGCTGTGCTGCTCCGACTCCTGCGCGTGTGCGACCGTGTCGTCGACTCGTACCTAGGTGACGACGACGCCAGCAGCGTCCCCCTTGACATTCCGTTTGGAGTCGACCTGCATGAGCACACGTTTCAGGACTTGGTTGGGATCGTCGACGCAGGCATGCTGCAGCTCGATCGCGGGGAGATTGGAGTCGGTGGACAGTTTGTGTTGACCGTCGCGCTCAAGCTGCTTGCGCTCAACACATCGGCATGGATAACGGCAAAGGCTGCCAAGAAACTGGATGCTACGCACCACGCAATCGCCGAAGTCGTCGTCGCCGGCCGGCTCAAGGCAACGCTCCAGCGTCTCATTGCACTTCCCGATGCGCCCACGATTGTGCGGGCGGCACGACAGCTCTTTTTGCTCGCCCTTGACATTTTCTACCCGACCGTTGAGGCGCAATGGGGACTCCTTGCTACATACCTCGGCGCGGCGCTGACGACCGCCGAAGAACCCATCCTACACATGCTGCTCCAGCGCCTGGCATCGCAGCAAAAGATGCAAGCGCTTGTTCATAGCTTTTCGCCCGAGGTGTTGGCTCACATCGACGCTGTCGTTGCAGCTGCCACCTCAAATGCGCTCGACCAGCTCGACGGCCGGCGGACGCCTTTTGTTGTCGCTGCTGGCAAGAAACTGGTCCACCTGGTCTTGACCATTTTGCGCTCCATTGTTGCTGGCTACCGCTGCGGCAACGTCGAGATCACCGTCGTTGGCCATTACATCGGCGGCCTCATCGGTGCGTGTGACCAGCTATGTGTCCGCGCGAGCACGGTGGTAACCGACGCTGCACTCGACATTCTTGAGCCGAGCCTTCTCGGTGTCGTAGCTCCACCACTCTTTTCTTTCGTCGAGCTCCTCTTGGCCTCGATCGGTGCCGAAGACGCTTCGCGTGACGGCCTCTGCGAGGCGTTTGTACCGGCTGCGCAGGGGTTTCTCGACCACCTGCAGCCGCTGCTGGCCGCGGGACCGCCGCGGGAGCGCTTTGTCGA
This sequence comes from Achlya hypogyna, assembly GCA_002081595.1. NCBI lineage: Eukaryota > Oomycota > Saprolegniomycetes > Saprolegniales > Achlyaceae > Achlya > Achlya hypogyna. The sequence goes on from JNBR01000145.1 coordinate 24,621, forward strand.
GTCCAAGCATAAAGGCCAGTCTTCGGTGGTGTTTGAGTCCGAGCACGAGTACCGCAACGACATGCACGAGGTGAAGGAGCTTCGGCTCGAAGGTGCGGCCACCATCAGCATCACGTTTGACGAGCGCAGCCGCACGGAATTCAATTACGACTACGTCGTGTTCTACACCGACAAGTCGTGCACGACTTTTTACGGCGAGGAGAAGTACTCGGGGCGCGATTCGTCGTTCAACTGGCCCGGCGTCGGCGGCAACCTGCCTCTCATAATCGGCGCTGACCACTGCTTCGTTCTTTTTCACTCGGACGGCTCAAACACGGACTGGGGCTACAAGTTCACCGCCGTCGCCAACGTCACCGAGAACAGCCGCTCGTACGAGATGCATTGGCTCACGTGCGTGGAACAAAACGTGCTAGACGCCCTCGGGCGCATTATTGACGAGGAGGCACGGTGGCTCCCGCCGCTGCCGGAAGAAACCGCAACTCGCCACTTCCTCGAGAGCGACCTGCTCCACGGCGGCTTTGCCGACGTCCCCAGCGACGACCACGTGCTGGGATTTCTTCACGCGCTTGTAGAGGCCGACGATGCGGCGGGCGAGTCGCCGGCGGCTCACGTCGCCCGTGTACTCAAGGTAAAGACGCCCCAGGACCAGGGTGCCGTGCCGCACATCAATCGCGCCGTACGAGCGGTCGCTGCCGCCATTTTACATCACAACATGTGGAGCGTCGACGCTTATGCCCTTGGGCAAGGCCTCCGCCTCGAGCCGAGCCCAACGCTGCTCCGCGCATGGAAAAACGCACAGAAGATGCGCAACTGGTTCGATCTAGGGGACGCACAGAGGCCACTGCTCCCTGTTGCCGACGCCAAGCCTGCGCTGCAGCGGCAACCGTCGGCGTACTCGGGCGCATCCGAAGACGCCTTGCGCACACTCTGCGCCAACGTTGAGGCGCGCGCGACCTTCTTGCTGCAGCTCGGCCCTGCGTCGTTTAGCCTCGCGGCCTCCGAGGACCCGACGGCCGCCAGCAAGCGTTGGGGCCTGCTCGCCAAGTACGGTGTCGCTCTCAAGAAAGCCGACGACCCGGCGTCCATCTTGGAGAAATGGCACTCACTGGTGGACGAGGTCGAAGCCGCGACGCAACTCAAGAAGATGATGCTCTATCGCAAGAGCTCGGCCGGACGCCACGACGGCAGCCACGAAAAGACCATGACGGAACTTGTCCTCGAATTTGTGCAAAGTGATGTCGGCGTTGACGACCTGCTGGCCGCTGTACGCCGCCGCAACCAGCGCGCCGCACACCGACGCCTCGGGATTTTGATCGCTACCCACGCGCTCAATACTACGGCAAACCCACGGCTTGGCCACATCATGCTACAGCGAGCGAGCGCGACGCTGACCAAGCTGGACGCGCGCAAGGTGAACTTGTTCAACCAGCTCCACGGGTGCGGCGTCGGTCACCGCAACGCATTGCGGGAGGCGTTTGCCTCGTATCTCTTCGTGCTCAAGCGGCTACTTGAGACCCCCGATACTCTGCTGCAGACGAGCGCGCTTCGGTGCATAGCGCTCGACTACGACACCAAAGACGGTGACATCCTACACGAGAGCGGCGTCGTACCGGCCGTTTTTGCGTTGCTGACGACGCCGGCGCAGGCAGTGCGGGCAGCGGCGCAGTCGTGCGTACGCGTGCTCCTTGAGCGCTTTGTCGTGAATGAGAAGACAAGCAACGTGCAGACACAGCTCGCGAGCTGCGTCAAGGCGTACGTAGCGACCCTCGGGGAGCCACACTCGTCGGCCTGCCAGCTGCTTTCACGTGACGCCCCCGGCGCAAACTTGGTGACAACGAAGCCCATCCCGTCCGTGGCCTTTTGGATGTACGTTCTGCCCGTGCAGGAGGGGCAATTGCACGTTGGCACCACCGTCAAGCATGGGCCGCACTGGAAAGGACCCGTGGATGCGCGCAAGGTTGGCGTCGTCACTGGCATTTTTAACAACGTCGACGTGTCTGTGCGCTGGGCGCCTCAGGTTGGCGAGAAAGAGACCAACGGCAGCCATATCTTTGACGTCGCCAGCAGCGTCTTCGAAGTCGTGCCGGCCGCGCTCGATCCTAGTGGACAGATCCTGCTTCAGTCGCACGTCCTTGCCGACTCGTGGTTGGCACGACTCGTCGGGCTTGCGCTCACGCCGACGTGCCATTTGGAGATCGCTGTGGCTGATGGCTCAGAGACGGCTGTGACGATGACGTCCTCGACGGTCGTCGTTCCTGGCATATGGCACCACGTGAGCTTACTTCCTTCCAGAGAAGACTCGCTAGCGCTCACCGTGAACGGCGATCTCGTCCTCGAAGTGCCTCTACCAGCACACCTCAAGCAGCAAGAGCACGCTGAAGCGCGACTGCTGGAATCGGAGCACCCGCATGAAGCGCGCGGGTGGCAATATTTCGCGGTCGACTTGGCGCCAGCGACTCTACTTCGCGTTGCCTTTGACAAGCGCTCCGCAACAGGCGACGAGGACAGCTACATGGTCTTCTACCGCGACGAGTCGCACACCCTAACGTGGGGCGAAGCCCGGTACTCGGCCGGCACGAACCTCCCCGGCGTCGATGGCAACAGGTATGCTTCCTTCGCATGCATATTTAGCAGCAACATCATTCGCTAGCCCCCTGGAGATCCCGTCTGGTAAGTTTGTATTGGGCGTGTACACGAGCGACTCGACCACAGATCTCTGGGTACCCCTTGCTGGCACTACGAAGAGCCCTCAACGCACCACCATTAGGGTTTCCGGCTTTGGGCATACGTCGTCATCCGCGGTGCAGCCACAGCGCCCTTGTCGCGCCTCTACCTCGGCGAACCGCCGGGGCGCGTGCTCACGAACAAGGCTGCGCGGTGCTTTCTCCATGGGCTCGAGGTCGACGTGGCAGCACCTCTGACGCCGGAGGCCGTGGCTGATGCCCGCCCAGCGCTTGATGAAGCCGCACGCCCGACGTTGCGAGTGGATATAACGTGGCACGTGCTCAGTTGCTTGTTGGCCTGCGTCGCGCACGCCACGGATGCCGGGCGTCAAGTACTCACGTACACGACGTTGCCGAGCGTCCTCAACTGCGCGTTCACAAACGACTTTCCCGTGGCACTCCGGTGCGCCGCGGCCCGCGTCCTCGCGCGAAGCCTGGCGCTCTGCTCCACGATCCTAGAGAAACACACGCTTCTCGAGTACACGGAACGCGCCTTCGACTTCATTTCAAACCAGTTGCACCCGTGGCGCCCACCAGCAACGCCCTCCGTGCCTCCGCAGCAAGCCACGCTTCTTGGAGTGGCCTACGCCGAGTTTATTCAGGCGGCGTGTACGCACCGCGACGTATCTGGTGCTGTCGAGTCTCGCGTCCGTGCTGGCCTGGCCATGACGGCTGGCGTTGGCGATGCGTTCGCCAGCGCCTTTGTGCTGGGTGGTGTCTTCGATGGCGCTCACGTCGGCAGCCGTGTGAAGAGCCTTGTCAAACGTGACAACCCTGAGGGCTCGTTCGAGCTTGGCTGGATCGTCGGCCTTGACGTCGTTGGAGGCACCCGGGCGGCGCAAGTGCTCTTCGACCTTGATTTGTCTCGGTTCGAGGTCGTTCCGCTCGACAAAGTCGTGCTGGAGCCACCACCCGAGTCTTGCGCATCCGGTTTCAGGCGCCTGTTTGGCGCAGTTGCAGGCGACGTGACGCGGGCTGTTGTTGCCACGACGGCGTCCGACGCGATCAGTCTCGATTTCCGCGCACGCTTGCTCAAGGTGCTGAGCCGCTATTGCGAGTCGTCGTCGGCAGAAACGTCGTTGCAGTCCCTCGTGCTACCGCTTATCGCCTTGGCAAAAAAGCAACCGTCGGCTGCCCCGATGCCTGTTCCACCAGCGACTAAAGTTCTCGAGTCCACTCACCCGTACCGCGACTCGCTCGAGGTCTACGAAACCGTGTCATTTCCAGGCGCCAAGTGGCTGCGCATCGAGTTCGACGTTGCCTCGCGCACCGAGAAGGACTGCGATTATGTCATCTTCTACAAAGAGGCCAACAGGACCGACGCATTCTGGGGAGAAGAACGCTACAGCGGACGCGACGGCAGCGAAAACTTTCCCGGCTACGGCGATCGATCTGTGCTCGTGATCCCAGCGAGTCACTTTACGTACTATTGGCGCACGGACAGCTCCAACAACGACTGGGGCTGGCGCTTTACGGTCACAGCATGCTTCAACCCGCTCGAACCGGCGACGCTGACGCTTCCCCAGCTGAACCAACGCCTCTATCATCTCAGCGACATGCTTTTGGAACTTCATACCAGTGTTGGCGACGACAGCGTCGCCGAGGCAACTCCACAATCCCCGACACTTTCTCCGCCTACGCGCGCAAGCGCCGGAAGCGTCTCCATGCCTCTGATGTACCTTGGCGACGCCACGCCGTCCAATAACTGGACTGTCGTGGCCCCTGATGGCGTCGATGTTTTTGACAACCATGGCTCCACCGATGCCATTGGGCGTCTTGCCCGCGGTACCGTGGTTGAGGCGGCTGCCATTCAAGGCACCTGGATGCAAGTCGAACATGCAACGACAACAGGGTGGTGCTTGATGCAGCAAAATGGCCTGCGCAACTTTGTACGGGAAGCCCTGTACGAGCCTATGGAGCACTCTCGAGCCAGCCCTGCAACGGGAGCCGACGCCGCTGGTAACGACGCGACGAAGGCCGACCTCTTGGACGATGCCGACACCGAGACAAACACAACGCCTGAGTCGCATTTCGACGTATCAACAATTCACGCAGCGCTATCCCGCAGCCCATGGGAGCTGGCTCGCGGCCTGCTTGAGATCATGACGGTCAAGTACGCGCAGGCGTGCCTGCGGTCGTACGTGACGGCGGCGGTTGATGACGTCTTGGCAGCCGACACGTTCCTCGAGTTGGCCCAGCTGTTCATCGACGAGTTGCCTACCCCGCAGGGCATGCACCGCGTACTGGCGGAGCGTTTACAAAAGCACGCGGCAACCCCTGGGCATTTTCGCATGGACGTTGTTTCCACCTGCAGTGCCATGGTTGCCACCGTTCTCTCGGCGCTGCCGGCTGCCCGACCTCTGGTGCAAGTTGTTGAAGCCTTGCGGCCGAACCAGTTCGAGCGTATCCACCTCCCAGGCGCCGCATCGATCCGCATCGAGTTTGATCCAGCGACGCACTGCGATTCGGGGCACGTAATGATTTTCGATCGGAACGGCGCAGCAGGGGAAGAGCCGTACTGCGGGTCGGCGTCGTCTGGCAACTGGCCTGGCGTACGCAAGAACGCGCCTCTTGTGATTCCCTCGGACGCCGTCTCTGTCTTCTTCGCCGTCGACCACGACTCCTCGGAAGCGCTCGTCATGTTCACCGCCTACGGTGATGTAGGGCCTGTGGTAGCTGCACCAGACGCCGCAGCGTTTGCGCCGCTCCGGCTTGCACTTTGGGCCTTCACAGAGCTCGCTCGTGTCGGTGGCCTTCGGCCTCATGACGTCCGCGCGCTCCTCGACATACTCTGCCAGTTGTACCAGCAAGTGCCAGAGCCGCTGCAGCTCCAGATCCTCGAGATTTGGTCGCATCTCTTCCAGCAAGACGCCGAGTGGTGCTGTGCGCAGCTTTCGCCCCTCGACATGCATCGATTCATGGCTTTTCTCAAGACGAAGCTCTGGGCGCAATATGGACGCGAGGACAAGGACGACGTCAAGAAGTCCAAGCGTCTCCGATCTCTTCTACAATGTGTCGTCGACGTTGATCAAGGCCTCGAGAGGTACATGGGCGCCATCGAGGCTGACGCCAGAAGGCATCAGCACTACACGTGGGCTGCTCAGGATGGCATCGACATTCTCGACGCCGGCTCGGGCGCCGTCAAACTTGACAGCCAGGCCCCAAGTTTCTTGCGTGCTGGGCAAAGCCATGCCTCAGGGTTGCACGTTTGGGACCTGCGAGTCCATGCCTTGCTGCGCCAGCCGCGCGTTGGCTTGGTGACACCAAGTGGGACCGCTGTCACTTTCGACTGGGCCTCGGCCAGCCCCTCGCCCATCGTTGCAGGGGACGTACTCACGGTCGAGCTTGATCTCCGGCTCGGCCGTGTGCGTTATGCACGCAACGGCGCCGCCGTCGGTGAGATCGCCGTGCCTCTGGGGCAAAGCTACGCGCCAGCCGTCGAGCTGTGCGACGCCCACGACGCAGTGTACATCCGACAACGACTCCCGCTGCAGTGGCTGCGTCAAGTGAACGCCGAGAACCCGCCTTGGTACCAGCGCATCGTGGCCACGATAGGCAAGCTGCGGGGCTTTGGCAGTCATTTCCAGGAAGAGTCTGCCACTAACACCTGCGACAAAACCGACGCGCCTGCCTCCGGTGTGCTCACAATGGTCGTGCGCGGTGTTGACTGGATCTACGGCGACGAGGACGGCGGCTGTGGCAACGTTGGCGTAGTCATCTCCTGCGAACCGTGGGCGGGCCACCCGAACTCGGCAGTTCGCGTCCTGTGGCTACAAAACAAGGCGACGGCTCTGTATCGGTACGGCTACCATGGTCTGTTCGACGTGGCACCAGCTGCGAACTTTCCTCATCCTCAACCGCAGCCCACAGATGTCAACACGCCAACGACGCTTGCCGACGTGCCCGACAATCACGGCGGCGGCAAGATCGAAGGTCTTCCCTCGCTGCACGGGGACTTCACAGTTCAGCTCTGGCTTCGGCGGGAAGCTGTTGTTGCTGAAGCGCAGGTCATCTTCCATGTCGCGACGGAGGCCGGCTGGTGGATGCGGCTCGTCCTGGACGGCAAACGCCGACTCCAGTTCCATGTACACACTGACCAGGGGCACCACATCATTTGCCCCAAGCCGCTGGAGCTAGCGGCATGGACTCGCATTGAGCTTTGCGCCTTTGGCTCGGGCATCGGGTTCCATGTCAACGGCGCGCTTTGCCACCATGACCGTCTCTTCGTGAAGACTTCGCTACCGCGAACAGCAGCAACGACGATGCTTTTGGGTACGTGCAACGACGATGCGGTGGGCCTGTGGTCCGGCGACATCGCCGGCGTCCGACTCTGGGACGCGCCGCTGCATATGCCCACGTACTACCGAGACGTCCTGCACCGCAGCTACAACTCGATCGATCTCGGGGAGCTGACGCCCACGACGTTTGACGACCTTGTGCGGATCGCAGCAGTATGATTCTTCGTTCTCCGAATCTCATCTTAGTCGTAGGCGCCGGTACCAAAGGTTCCCGACGTCGCCCGAGAACTCAACAGGACGTATCGCGACTTTACGCTGGTCAACAAGCATGCAGACTTTGCGAGTTTGCGGCCACGGGGCGTCGGTGTCCTCGCACCGACGTGCCCTTACGGCAAAGTCTACTACGAGCTCACACTCGTTCGCTGCACGTGTGTACAGCTCGGCTGGTCCTTTGGCGACTGCAAAATTTCGGCACGCGACATGGGCATCGGTGACTGCGCTCTCTCCTTCGGCCTGGACCTCTGTCGCCAAGCCATCTGGAACGAAGACTCGGCGACCGTGTCCGAGGCGATTTGGCAGCCAGGGGACGTGCTCGGCTGCCTGCTCGACTGGCATGCCGGGGAAATGACCTTCTCGCTCAATGGGCGCACGCTCGTGGACGTCTCTTTCAAGCGCGACGAAGGGCGAAAGCCAGCATGGCGACCGCCGACCCCAACAATGGACGGCCTGCGCGGCTTGTGGGGTGATGACGACGAGGATGAGGAAGATTACGATGACAACGATGAAGAGGACTCTGAGAGTGGTGCTAGCGATGACGGCGAAAGCGACCAGTCTTCCGGTACCAGCGACGGCAGTGGCGACGACAACGGCGGCGACGACGCCGTCGATGGGGAAGTCTCCACCGCTGAGGCGAAGAACGGGCCGTTCCCTCAAGCCGCTAGCGAGCCGCCGACCGTGGGCGACACTAGCGCCGGAAATGCTTGGCTCGAACACGGCGGGATCTTTCCCTCGGGCTCCTTTCTCACGGGTGACGGTGCCATTTGGAACCTGGGGCAGCGACCGTTCCAGCACCTTCCGGAGGGCTACATCTCGGTGCTGCAGGCGTCCGGCTTGCCCGCTAACGCCAAAATCGAGTTTGAGATCTTCGACTTCGACGAAAAGTGCTGGCAGGTCGTGGCCTATCGCCACGGGGTCCTCGCTACTTTGCCCCGCCTCATCGGTGCCTGGCCGGGCCGCTCTGGTAGTGGCAGCGGCACCAATCCCGATGCTTCCAGCGAGCCCGTCACGGCCCCGCTGGCCTCGCCCCAGGAGCCGCAGCTCCAGGCTCCCCGCTTTACTCGGCGCTTCCACGCGGCGCATGAGGCACTGGACGTGGCTCGCTTGAAGGAGAACGAGGAGCTCGTCCGCTTTGTCAACCATGCTTGTGTGGCCAAATCACTTGACTGCGAAAGCCTCCTTAATGCCAAATGGGAGGACGTGGCGCCGCAAGTCGACGAGCTCGTTCGCTGGCCACTGGTAGCGGCGCTGGCGCCGCTTCCTGCAGAAGATCCAGTGTCTCTCTCGTCGCGGTTCGCGCTGCTCGTCGCCCTCAACAACGAGGTGCTTGTGCTACTGCGCTATGTCGACCTCGTTGCAGACATCGACCCGATGGCGCTGGCATCGCGCGTCGCGGCTGCCCGTGGCCTGATCTTTGGGCCCGTGAAGCGCACTCTTTGGGATGCCCAGTTGGCAGCAACGGCAACCCCGACGCTTGAGCGCCCACTCACACTCAATCGACCCAAGGCGGCCCGCAACAAGACGGCGAACGGCCTCAACCGATTTGCACTGTTTGCACAAGCTTACCGGGCGCTAGCGTCGTGGGTCCCTGCTAACTACCGTTCAGAGGGCAATCTGTACAAGGTGACGTTTCTCGGCGAAAACGCTGTCGATGGTGGCGGTCCATACCGTGAGACATTCACCGAGTTTTGCGCCGAGCTCCAGAGCCCCCAGCTACCGCTGCTGCTGCCTACGTCCAACGGCCAGCACAACGTTGGTCACTTCCGCGACGCCTATGTCCTGCACCCGACTGCGCACGCAAGCCACCCGGGCATGCTCGTGTTCCTCGGGAAACTTCTCGGTGTTGCCATCCGGACGCGGGACTGCCTCGGGCTCACGCTTTCTCAAGTCGTTTGGAAGCTGCTCGTGCGCGACACCGTGACTCTCGACGACCTCGAGGCCGTCGACGCGCTAATCGTCAACTCGATGCGGTCTCTGCGGCTCATCGAGGCGAGCGGTGTCACCGAGACGCACTTCGCTGACGTGATCACAGAGACTTTCACGACGCTGTCAACCGACAACCGCGTCGTGCCGCTCGTGCCGCGCGGAGACTCTGTCGCCGTCACCTTTGCCAACCGCGCTACATTCGCCGACCTCGTCGAGGCTTTTCGGCTGCACGAGTTTGACGCGTCCGCCGAGTGCGTTCGGCGGGGCCTGGGAATGGTGGTGCCGCTGCGCTACTTGCGCCTCTTCACGTGGGCCGAACTCGAGGCTATGGTGTGCGGCTCGCCTGACGTTGACATCGCGCTGCTGGAGCAGTGTACCGAGTACAGCAGCTGCAGCCGCAACGACGAGCACGTCGGGTGGTTCTGGGACGTGCTCCGCGCCTACAGCCACGATGCGCGGCGGGCGTTCCTGCGCTTCGTGTGGGGCCGGTCGCGGTTGCCGCGCACCTTGCACGAGTTTCAGCTCGGCCAGCGTTTCAAGCTTCAGGCCTTCGACCGCCGCCCCGCCGACAGCTACATGCCCGTGTCGCACACGTGCTTTTTCTCCCTCGAGCTCCCGCGGTACTCATCGCGCGAGGTGCTTGAAGCCCGCCTTACGTACGCCATCTACAACTGCCAAGCCATCGACGGCGATGGCGACACGATGGCCGCCAACCAGCTCGGCTGGGAAGACTAGTATCGCGGAAAACATGCAGGAATGTGCTTATCTCGCCTAGAAGCGGGTGTACGGCGTTGTCGTTGCAGGGCCAGGCGCGGCCAACGACTCTTTTTCCAAATCGGTGTCATCGGTGCGCGGTACTTCGTGGTGGTCGACGTCCACTGCGGTGTGCCGGAACTGCACGACTGTGCCGAGCAGGCCCGCGACACCCCAACCAGCGATGTACAGGTAGTACTACGGCACATGAGCTCGGCAGTGCATTGGGATCGACGCACGGTAAAGGAGACGGTGGCGGGGGCACCGGCCGGGAAGGGATAGAAGAAGGCTGGGAAACTAGTGGTCGCATGAGTGCCCACAGCCTAGACGACACGACAAGCTTACCCGCCCGCAAGGGTGCCGATCGACTGCATGATCCAGTAGGCGCCGACCCATGCCGTCAAGAGCACGTGCATCGCGCGGTGGGGAATGCACGCCAGGAGCCCCCCTAGAAGGCCAAGGCCCGCCATAGTAAAGTAGCCGATTTCGTTGGGTTTGGCTGGGTTGAGCGCTACGATGGACCGCGTGAGGCCCGTGAGGTTTGCCTGCCCAACTGTGGAGGTAGACGATATTGAGCACGGAGCCAAGCTGGATGCCAAGGGCGGCACCTAGGGTCCGTCAGGTTGCTCAAAGCATCAGCTTATCGCGCACCAAAGAGGAACTTGACAAGAGTCTTGAGCAGCAGTGCGAAGATGGCAAGCACCACGGCGACGGCGCAAGCCGCTCCCAGATTGACGAACGTGTTGGGATGCGGGTTCTTAGCTTCAAGAGCGCCTCCGAGGGCCCAGCCCTAAGGCCATTGTCACACCGAGCGACCAGGGCGGTGCGCACGAGGTAGCCGCCAAGAATGGCGGCCTGCAGCGCCAGCGACGTCGTAAAGTGCTTGTACCCCGCAAACGTCTAAGCGAGCCGTGACGGGAGGCAACATGGTGGACCAACGATAAAGACGGCAATCAGGAGGAGTCCAACGCTCCCGAGCACCAAGGCCGTCGTGAGCGCCTGCGGCTCCGTAGCGATCATCTAGACGACCTTTGGCGAGCAACCGCTCGAGCGATCTTCCTACTGCGCCCCTCATTCGTGGCGAAAAATTCACCGACAATTTGTGCAAAAAAGTATACAACATCAACGTTAATACGCGCTAGAGCCATGGGAACCACGTGGGGTAGATCTGCGAGAGGCCCTCGGTGTTCGTGGCCGTCGCAATGAGCTCTGCGACGACCGTCGGTGCGGACGGCGTCATCTGCCGCGCCGGCTTGGGAGCGAGAGCCGCGATGCGGGCAGTCACGGCCTGCACGTTGGCGTCGACGCGACTGCGGACGCTGTGCTCGGCCATGCCCCGGCGGTGCGTCTCGGCATGCGTGTGCTCGAAGCGCGTCTTGGTCTTGGACGTGTTCCACGAGAGCAGGTCGTCGCGGAAAAACAGCTGCAGCTGGCTGCGCGTGATGGCCTCGTGCTGGTCGCTCGAGAGCGCCTGCGCGGCCGCCGCCATCGCCACCGTGAACGGGCCTTCGACGCCCGTCGATGTCACGAAGGCCTGCAGGTTTCGCGTGAGGCGAAAGGGCATCGTGCAGCCGGCCTCGACGTTGCCCTGCGCGCCGTAGTTGGGCCGCACTTCGCAGCTCACGACGCGGCCCGTGGCGCGGGAAAACACCACCTTGTGCGGCGTGCGCTCGCCGACGTGAAGCGCGTACGACAGGAACGACGTCAGCGCGAGGTGCGACGCGAACACGTTGCGGAACTGGAACAAGTCGTCGGCATGCGGAATCGTTCGGTGCAGGTACTTGGCCAGCAAATGCTCCGAGACGTGCTGATCACAGATCTCGTTGAAGATCGCGAGCTTCATCTACGAGCGCGTGAGACCTGGGGGCAGCGGCACCAGCTTACGTTCGCCATGTTTTCCTCGACCTCGCTGATCTTGCGCCGGTAGAGCTCCACAGGGAGGTCGGGGTCCTTTTGCTGGACGGCGCAGTCGAGCTCATAGATCTACCACCGGGGATGAGCCATGAAAAGACCCCGTCGAAGCGGGTACCTCGCCGAGAGAGATGTGCTCGACGTTGTCCTCCATGAGGCGCACCCGCGGCGTGAGCGGAATGACCTTAGGGATGTGCAGCACGAGGTTTCGTTGCTTCGTCTCCTTGTGCCGCAGGAAAAGGCGGTTCACGAGAAGGTGCATTTGCATCATTCGCTCGTCGCAGCGCGTGATGTATGTCATGGCGTACTGCACCAGGAACGAGTAGTGCTTGCCGTTGTTGCCGCCGAGCGTGATGCGCCGCTGGGTGTACCCGTTGCGGAGCAGGACGTCCGTCGAGCTATGAAAGTACGCCAGCCGCGCGTGCAGCTCCTTGATGGGCTCGGCGTTGGTGAGATACTGGCCTGGGATCTCCACTGCCGTCTGCCGCAGCTCAGCGAGGTGCCGGCTGCTGTGCTCGAGGAACACTTTGTCGGCATTCCGTTGGCCGTATCGCTTGACCCGCAATTGCAGTACGTGCTTCCAGAGTTTTAAGCGGTCCATGACCTCGGCTAGCGTCGGCGGCCCGTCGTCCGCGAGCATGAAGTGCGCCTCGAATGGGCCTTTAAACTCGGTCACGAACGCCAGATGCTTGTCGCTCTTCTGGTGCGGCTGCAAGACGAAAAACTTACTGCACACGCGGCTCAGTGTGTCACGAAGCATCTTGGGCACGGCCTCCGTTTTGGCGAAGCTTGGCAGCTGGTAGCACTTGAGCAGCAGCGCGTGCACCGCCGTGAGCAGCTCTTCCTCGGGCTCGGGCCGGAAGCGCACAATCATCTCTTCCAACATGCACTCCATCTCCCACGCCAGCGTGTCGTGGGATCGCCGCAGAAAGTTAAGCAGATCTTCCGTGTACTGCAGCGGGCTCATGTCCAGCTTGAGCAGCTCGCCGGCTGCAACCTTCTCGAGCCAGCCGTCGAGCGATAGCACCGTCGTCGACGGCCCAAAGAACGACGGGGTGCTCCGACTAGCGCCTACGAGGCCTGGGATCTCGGCCACGGCTTCGTGCGTCATGGGCACTGCGACGACGTGGCCGGACTTGGTCCGGTAGTAAACGAAGTCGCCGGCGCCCGCGAAGCCACCCTTGGGCGTCGTTTGCGCGGACGCGAGCGGCGTGGGCGGGGCAGACGCCAGGTGCTTCTCCTTGTCCATCGAGAGGAGCTCGCGGTTCTCAAGGAAGAACGCGCGCATCGTGTAGTAGAGCGCCTGCGGAAACTTTGCCGAGAGGCCGCGCAGGAGGCCGCGAATCTAAACAACCTCGTGAGTGGAGGTGGACTTGCCACAAGACAAACCTGCGGCGCCTCGGGGCGGCAAAGCGACATAAGCAATTGCGGGATCCACACAATCCAGATCCAGATGGGGAGCTGCTTGCCGTGCGTCTCAAAGGCCTGGATGAGCACCCCGTTCTCGTTGTCCATGCTCAGCAACCAGAGGACGCGCGCGAGGTACAACCGCGCCGACGACGACCGGTGATGCACCGCCTGCAGGAAACACGCGATGGTTTGCGCCGCGAAGTCGATGTCCCCGCGCTCCGAGTAGAGAGCGTCGCAGTACTGGCCCCAGCTGAGCCAGCCCTTGCCGTAGCTGTCACACAGTTGAAGGCAGTGAGAGAAGGCCACGTTGGCGTCCGTCTTGTCTCCGAGCGCGTCGAGAAACAGCGCCTTGAGCCGGAAGAGTTCGGCCTTCTGCCTCGCGTCAAAGTAGTCGAGGTTGGTGTTGTTGAGGAGGCTTAACCCGCCCTTGAACTCCTTGGTTGTTTCGTAGCAAATGCTCACTTGCTCGCGCAGCTTGGAGAAGGCGTCCTGGACGTCCATGGCCGGGATCGTGTACAGCTGCGCGAGCGCATGGAGGCACACGTCCGGCAGCTGCTGCTTCCGCGCAGTGTGCGCCATCTTGACGATTGACCACGGACTGTCGTGCAGGCTCGCCAGCAGCTGCGGGTCACTCCAGCTGAACGTACTTTTGATGACTGAGAACATGTGCGCCCGCCACGTGAGGATGTCGTCCCAGAGAAGCACCGGCTCGTGTTTGTTGGGCAGCCGTTCGCGCCATGTGTTGATACTGGGCTTGAGGTTCGGTAAGTTGTGCGCCGCGCTCGCGATCTTGATGTCGGCCATCATCACAAGCGACTCCTTCGCCTCGACGAACTGCTGGAAGAGGTGCAGAAGCGGGATGTGCGCGTTCGAAAGCAGCCGCGGGAGGCCCTGCCACTGATGCAGCGTGAGGTCGACCATCTGAGAAGTGAGGCTGTCCACTTGCGGCTTCTTGTCGCCGTCGAGGATCGCCACATACAACTTCTTGAGCCGCAGCGACGGAGATCCGGCTTCCGACGCCGCCTGGATTGACGGTGCGTGTAGCAGCTGCTTGGCCGTTGCCCAGTCGCCGCGCTTCCAGCAGCAGTCGAGCAGTAGCTCTTGGTTCTGCGTCGCCTTGGCAAAGTCGTGCAGTAGCGACCACTGGCAGAGGTGGTTCACGCAGCTGATCCACTGTGTCTCGAGCACCTTGAGCTCGAAGGCACTCGCCTCAATCTTAAGCGCCTTCGATGTTTGCGATAGCGCTTGGAAGTACACGTCCTGCGCCTCGTGCACGTAGCCTTGCGCCTGCAGGTGCAGCGCCATGCGCGTCTCCGGCTTCTGGCACGCCTGCACTCCGAGCCCGACAAGCCAGTCGCGCTCGTTGAGCTCCGAGTAAAGCGCGTGGAGAACGTCCACCCAGCGCTCGCGGTCGTCCACGAGAGTCGTGGGGCTCAGCACCTCGTACTCTACAACGCGCGCCACAAGGCCCCAGACGTTGTACGTGTTGGCCAAGTACAGCAGCAGCTCCGCCGTGAGTACGGGCATCGGATACGCCTGCACGACGCCCGCCATGAGTGTCTGCACCACGTTGTGCCGCGCCGTCGTCGCCACCGGCACCCGCAGCTCCCGGCGGTGGTAACGCATGGACAGCAGCCGCATGAGGTTCTGCGTCGGCCCCGCGAGCTCCATGGGATTGAGCAGCGCCCACGCCTGCGGAAACACGGTCGCCCAGAGCGCCGTCGCCATCGCCAGGTCGACGTGCACGAGCGAGCACAGCGGTCGCAGTGCTGCGTCGCTCGACACGTCGCGCCACGCCGTTAGCACGGCCACGTGCTCGGCCCAGCAGGGCATCTGCGTGAGGGCATCGACAGGCGCCGTGCTGCAAACGAGCGGCGGTAGCCTTGCGCCGTGCGCCACCACCGCGCCGGGCTGCACGCTCTTGAGTAGCAGCTCAACCGCGACCACGGGCCAGAAGCGTGTGCCACAAGCCTGCCAGTCCTGCTCGAGCACGAAACGCAGCTTGGCCGTGGTAGTGGCGCCAGCGGACTTTTCGAAGTGCGCAAAGAACTGTCGTCGGAGAGCCACGTCGCTTGAAAGCAGGCCTGTCATCGCGGCACCCGTGACGGTAGGGTATAGCGGGTTTGTCTCGGCGCTGGCGCAGATGGCGAGCACAAGCGCATGGTACTCGGCGAGCAAGGGCTGTGCCGAGATTTCGTTGAGCCGATCGAAGCTAGCCATCTTTCCTAGCAACGTCACCTTGTCCTTGATTGGGATGGCCGACGCCGCGTCGTCTGCAACCATCTTGGCTACGATCTTGGTGATCTCGAGCAGCAGCGGGATGTGCGACGAATGCTCGAGGCAGTGCGCCATCAAGTGGACAAACATGCGCGCGAGCTCTGACGACTCAAACGTGCACGCGGCAAGCAACTTGAAGCACCAGATGAGCATGTCCATAAACACCTTGCGCCCCGCGACGGTGCTAGCGTGGGGCGGCGTCGCGGCGCGCTTCTTGAGCAACGGCGCAGTCGCCGGTTTTGCGAGCGCCTTGGGATCCTTTGGGCTGCTCACCGCTGCGGGTAGCTTCTTCTTTGCGCCCTTGCTCTCATCCTTGGCCTTCTTTGTCCGCACCGTGTTGTTGACTGTGAGCGCCGACCGACCCTGTTGCAACTGTAGGTACTCGTGCGCAATCGCGAGGCTCGGGGTCGCCATCACGCGGTCCTTGCTGTGGGCGCCGGCCGAGACGCCGACATCCGTGCCGCCGATGGATCCCTCAAGCGATGACGCGGGCTTGGCGATCGACACCACGTGCTGCAGGTGCTCCTTCGTGAGCCGCTGCGCCAGCTTGATCAGCGACGGCGCGAACAGGTCGATAAACTTGGTCGAATGGGGTGCAAGCTCCGAGAGGATCTTGAGGATGTATGCGCCAGGCGAGCTCAGTCGCGACGGCAGTGCCGCGTGGGGCGAATTGGCAAAGAGCAGCCGCATGCGCGCGGCCTCGTGGTTGATCATCGGGTTCAGCGCGCTCTGGCCCTTGGCCGGCGAGCCCAACGGGTCCGCTTCCGGCTTGCTGGTCGTCGGCTTAGTCTTGGCCTTGAGTGGATTCGTGGGGCTGTTTACGGCGCCAGCCGGCGAAGCCGCGGGCAGCGTGGCGTCTACCGGCACCGCTGCTGCCTTGAGGATGCGCTCGTTGAGAATGTCGCGCAGCCATGTGTAGAACTTGCAAGCCACGAGCTGGGGCGGCGCCTTCTCCGGCGGATAGAGCTAGCCATCGGTAAGACCTGGTATCGGTGATCGCAACTACCTGGACCATGTGCGTCAGGTACAGCGTGAGCTGGTGTTGGACTTCGTTGTTTTGGCGATCGAAGCACGGCTCGAGCAGCTTCATGATGCGGGGAGCGTACTGCACCACGTACGGCACGGCGCGGTTGGACTTCTGGATGACTTCGGGCGAGATGAGCGTGTTGAGGATGCCGAGGACGGCATGCAGAATCGCCAGCGACGCCAGCGGTGCGCTCTTGTGTACACTCAAAAAGGATGGCATCGCGGTTACAGGGCCGTCCGTCGGGGGCGCAGCCTTAGCGTGCAAGATGATCACCTCGGCCGTCACAGCGATGAGCTTGTCGAAGTAGGAGAAGCGGATGGACGCCGACGGCCACAAGTGCAGCGCGCGGTGGAAGAGCTCGCCGCACGTCTTCGACAGGCGGTTAGTCTCCTGCTTGTCAGCGCACGCGAGCGCAAAGCGAAACGCAAAGTTCACGATGAGGTCCGTCATGGCGCCTGTGAGCTCAAAGTCGTCCTCGCTCAGGAGCACGGCCTCAGCCTCGGACTCGGCCGACGGTGCGGTCGTCGGGGCAGTCGGTGGTGCCGCCACCGACGTCGCCACGAACGCGCCAGCCTCGTCCGTCTTAAGCCGTTTCTCACCGTCTTCGTCCTCCGCTGCTCGCTTCTTCGAGGGTATCTCTTTGCCCTGCACCCGCTGGCGCCGTGTCATTTCCCAAGCAATAACGAGGTCCACGACGCTCACGGCGAGGCGTCGGTTGTCTTGCGTGCTGCTGGGCGGGATTGCCAAGCGGTTGAGCGAGTTGACCATGAGCGGGATGAACTGGCCGCGGAACGGATAAAAGAGCGACGGCTGCCGCACGATCAGGTACCAGATGTGCACCAGCTGCTGCAGGATGTGGCCTTCCTCGAACGCAATCTTCTTGGTCCACTTGATGGCCTTGATGAACTCGTGGGGCGGCAGCCGCGTCGGCAGCGCCGGCAACAGAATGTCAAAGGCCTTCCGAACAAGAAAGCGCGAGTCCAGCTCGTACGTGCGCAGCAACGCCACGTAAACCTGCAGTACGATCTTGGGTGGTGTGTCGTACACCGAGATGAAGCGGCAAACATTCACATACGCCCAGAGCTTGGACGTAAGGTCCTGCGCCTTGAGATGGTTCCATGCAAACTTGATCACTTCCTTCCGGTGGTCCGTCACGTACCGCGACATGTGCTGGATGAGCAGTGTGCCCAGCTTTAAGAGCTCGATGCGCAGTGCTTGGTACGTGTCCTGTGGGTAGTCCTTGCTCGCGAGGATTTCCCGGAGCATGAGCATCACGGCGTCAGGGTCCATCACCTCGGCGTTATTGGTCTCGGGGTCGTCGAACGACGTGTGGAGCAGCGGCATGATGAGCAGCTGGATGGCGTGCACCTTGAGTTCCTCCGACGCCGCCGCGTCGCGTAGCATGCGCAAAAAGAGGTGAATGATCGCGCGCTTGTGCACCGTCGGGTACGCGGCTGCCACTTCGTCGCGGTAAAACGCACGCAAAAAGCTGAAGTCGAAGGCCGTCCGGTGCAGAAACACTGGCAGCATGTCCAGCAGCACTTGGACGTCCTCGGGCTTGGCGCGGCTGTACTGCATCAGGCACTTGACGAGCAGCTTCGACTCCATGTGGAAGCGGATCGGCAGCCGGTCCTGCGCGTGCAGTCGCTGAACGCGCGCCGGCGAACGCCACAGCCGGCGAAGGCACTCGATCATGCCGTTGCCGAGACCAAGCCACGCGGGCTCGAGCTTGCACAACGTGCGCACGAGCCGAAGCCCTTGGTAGTGCAGCTCCAGCGCCTCCTGCTGGGCCTTGGTCGCGTACGGGCCCGATGGCGTCGGTGGGCTACTGATCGGCGATGCGAGTGCCGCGGGTTTCTGCTGCAACGCCATCTTGGCCTGCGCTTGCTGCTTGGCAATCTGCACGTATTGAGACTGCGCTTGCTTGGCCCGCTCCTGGGCGTCCGCGAGCTTGAGGCCTTGGGCTTTGGCTGTCGCGAGCGCTTGCGCGTGCACCTTTTGCGCATTGACCTGGATCTGTGCCTGCAGCTGTGCTTGCTGTTGCTGCGCAGCGAGCGACGTTGACGCCGCAACGTTCATGGGCGACGCCATCTGTAGGTGCTTGGAGATGTACTCTTTCATGACTTGCTGTGCGCGCGCTTGCGCTTGCACGAGCGAGAGGCCTTGCGCCTGCGCGGCTGCCACCGTCTGCGCGTGCAGTTTTTGCGCTGCGGCCTGAATCTGCACCTGCGATGTCGGCTTGGGCACCGGGGCGTGCTTTGCGAGATACGCAGCACGTGCGAGCTTGCCTTTGTGCTCCGCCGCTGACGCCGACAAGCCTTGGGCGTTGGCTTGTGCAATGGCCTGCGACGCCGCCTTGGCCGCCTGCAACTGAATCTGCGCCGCCGTTTTCGGTTCGTCCTCCTCAGCAGCTCTCGGCGTCGACGCCGGCGTTGCCGCCGGGGACTTGACAGCTTGCGCAAACGTGGCAGCAATGATGGCCTCCGTGCCGCTGTCCGACACAAGCACCGCCCGCAGCGGCTGTGCAGCCGGTAGCTTGATCAGCTGCTGGAAGAGCGCGGCGTACGTGCTGTCGACAAGGTGCTCGCGCTTGAGGAAGAAAGCGACGGCCTGCGCTGCGTAGCGGTTGAGAAAGCGGACGAGAGGCTTGCGGTAGGGCGAGCTGAGCTTCCCAAAGCTGCCGTACTTTGGCAAGACGGCCTCGAGCTCGACTACGCACGACACAAGCGGGTCCAGGAACGTGTCCGAGGGCGGCAGCAAGTGGAACAGGTCGACGATCGCCGCCGCGACGTTGGGCTCCTCGCCTCGCTTCCAGATCGCGGCCTTGATGATGCGTTCGGGGTCTCGCCATTGGCGCAGGTGCTCCAGCAGCTTCTCACCGAGCGTGACATTGAAGCAGCTGCTGAGGAGCCCGAGGAGCCGCCCGAGGCCCTCGAGGAGCGGGATCGTCAGCTTGCGGTAGTCGGCGAGGTTTAGCAGCACGGGTCGGAGGCACTGCTGGAGAAGCTCCTTGGACAGCGACCGCTCGTTATTGCGCTTGTTCATGAGAATCACGTCCGTGAGTGCCTGCTGAGCGCAGTCCAGCAGCGCCGATGGCTGCCCCGTGAGGAACTTAAAGAAGACGCCGACAAAGCGGTTGCAGGCTTCCTGGTGCTGCTGCAACAGGTCGTCGTTTACAAAGGCTGCCCGCAGCAGCTGGATAGCCGCAATTCGTAGTTGGCACATTTGCGAGAGGCCGAACGGATACTCTTGTCCGCTAAGGTTCTCGCTGAGCGTCGGGAGCGCGGACGCGACGGCCGCAGTTGGAGACCCTGCGCTGTCCTCCGTCACGAGGTTCCAGACCTCTTGGAGGAAAAGCAGCAGGTCTTTGTTGAGCGCGAACAGCGGTGGGTCCAACGTCAAACAGTACGCCATGCCGTCAATGTAGCCAGTGCGCGTGCCGAGCGACAGCAGGCGCAGGCTTGTGCCCATGATTTGCTTGGCGAGCACGTGCTGATATGGCTGCAGCAGCGAAGCCACGGGTACACCGGTGAAGGCCGCGAAAATGTCGACCGCCTCCTTGGCGTACCGGCGCACGGGTGTGCTTGCGCTCAGCAGCTCCGACACGAGCAGCAGCAACACCTCCGTGTTGTAGTCCGAGAGCATCGACGGCGGCGCCGCGTCGAGGTCTACGCCCAAATGTAGCGGGTCCGCCGGCTTGGTCTCCTCGATCAAGTCGAGCATGTCAAGGTCGTCAAGTTTGGCGCCGGCCGCGAACGGTTCGTGACACCTCCGCAGGAGCTTGAGGAAGACGGTGCCCGCCTCAACGCTGACGCCGGCCGTCACCTCCGCCGGGTGATCTGCCAGCACAAAGAGCAGGCAGCGTACGATGGCCATTTCGTTCTCACGGCACCACTCAACTTGCAGCTGGTCGATGAGCACCCCGAGGCCCCGCGCGCCGCCGAGCTTGTGCCGCCACGATCCCTTGTCGTAGCACGCGTGTGTGCAGATCTCGCACAGCCCGTTAAGTAGCGCGCCCGCCTGGCCCGCGTCGTCATCGCCGCACACCGCAGTGACCGTCTCAAGCACGATGCCCAGCGCCCACGTGCCGACGGCGACCACCTTGTCGTCAGAGTCGGCGAGCACGTCCACGAGCACTTCGAAGAGCACGAACGGATCAAGGCTTCGTGGAGCCGTGTCGTCAAGCACAGGTAGCCCGTAGAACGCCTCGCGGTATACCTCGATACGCGCTGACGTCCCGAGCATGCGGCCTGGTGACAGCCCGCGAGGCCCTGGTACGATCGCCGCCTTGGTCAGCCCGCGCAGCACATCCGGGTTCGGGAGCGTCCGGCGCGACCGCGAGAGCACGAGCGTTGCGATGTGGATGCACAGGCTGCGCACAAGCGGGCGCGCATCCGCCGCGAGGTCCACGTCCGTTGCGCTTTCGAAGAGCGTGCGCAGCAGTCGCTTGAGCACCTCTTGCTCCGCGGCCACCGGTTCCTTGGCCGGCGCCGCATAGTTACACGTGGCCGAGAAGCACTCGTCGAGCTCCGCTGCAATCGTCTTGGTGGTCGCCTCATCGTGCGACGGCGGCGCCACGTTTGCCAGCGTCGCCAGGTCGAGCGTCGCCAGCTGCAACTGCGCTGCGAGTGCCGCCTTGACGAAGGCAAACGCCTGTGTCTTCTGCTCCAGTACCGTGCGTTTGACGCGGTCAACCGTCTCCGCCTCGAGCAAGAGCGTCTTTTCGTCCTTCTCCAGTACCATGTTGGCGAGCTCGCCGCCATCGTCGATGGAGTCTTCGGCGGTCGGTGCCGCGTCGACGCGGGCAGGCGGGGCCTCGGGCTTGGTCGCGTCGTGACGCTTGGTAAAGTCGCGAAGAAGGCAACAGGCACGGTCGACATGCGCATCGAGCGGCAGCTGCAGCACTGTGTCCTTCTCCCAGCGCACGTCGACGACGAGGCCCGAGAGGGAGCTTACCGCGTGCTCCACGCACAGCTCATCCGACGTAAACTGGCGGTTGCGTCCTCCAATTTTGCCAAGGATGCGCATGGCGAGCTCTCCGTAAGGGTAAGGTGGCGGATGTAGGTGCGTGTTGAGCGCCTCGATGATCTCCGTGAGTAGGCGCTCCTGCGACGTCATGATCGGGTACAAGAAGTCGGGGTTGAGGTTGTCGACCCAGTACTCGAGCGTGCGCAGCCCGAGGTTGGCGAGCTCGCCCTTGGAGAGCATGGCTTGCACGACTGAGCGCATGAGCGACGGCAGGTACTGCAGCAGCGAGCTGAGCCGCGCGGGAATCGTGAGGCACAGCTCTAGCAAGACGTCCTGAAGCGACGGCTTCTGGATGTGCTGCTGCAGACGCATGAGAGCCGAGAGGAGTCCCGGCAAAAGTGGTAGCACCTCCTTGTAAAAGTTTTCAAATTTGACGCCCGAGATGGAGCGGAAGAGGGCTCGCAACAGCAGCAAGTAGTTGTCCGGCGCTGTCGTGTGCGTCGCCTTTGTGAGGCAAGCCACGATGATAGTCTTGAGGTGCGGAAACAGTGCCGACTCGTTCGCCTTAAAGAGGGTCACGGAGCCAAAGACGATCTTGAACAGCCGCAGCACGATGCTGGCTTCGTGCGCTGGAGCCACCGGCCGCATCTTCTCAAAGACGAGGCTGGTCATGCTGCAGATCTTGTCGCGGCGGTCGAGGTCGGGCACGTCGCCCGAGCAAGCAACGCCCAGAACATCCATGCGCGTGACCAGGAAGGTCAAGAGGATCTCGGCAAACCAGCAGCTCACATTAGCGTTGGCGAGAAAGTGCTGCGGCACCGTCAGGATCGCATGATCCTGCAAAATGCACTCGTAGAGCAGCTTCATGTTGGACAGGAAGAGGTCTCGAAAGTCGGCGGCGTCCAGCACCGTGAACGCGCCTGCAAAGTGGTCAAGCATCTGTTTTTCCTCCGAGACAGAGCTGTCCGAGAGCGTGTACAGGATGAAGCACCGAAGCCCGTTCTGCAGCACCTTGGCGATGAGTCCGCGCTCGTCGTCCGTGAGCGGATAGGCGTGCGCTTCGGCCGGCTCCGACGCCGACGACGACACGCTGCCCGAGGTGTCCATCGTCGTAAGGTCTTTAGCGTGCGGGTTGCGGTAGTTGGCTGTGCACCAGATGACGGCGCGGATGCCTAGGATCATCGTGCGCAAAAGCGACTTGACGTCGCGTAGCGTCGGCTCTTCCTCAGGCAGCCCCACGTACGAGCGCTGCATCTTTTCGTACGGCGCCAGCAAGCTCTTGAGCTTCGCATCGACCTCCGAGAGCGGCTCTGCCGGGTGCGGCACCAAGTCCGACTGCTTGATTTTGTCCATGGCGCCACCTTCGAGCGGGTCAACGAGCTTCTCGGTTGTCGCGCCCGTCGTAAGCGACAGCACGATTGGCAAGTTGTGCAGCGTTGTGCCAAACTTGGTCGCGATCGTGAGAAGGATGCGCGAGAGGATGTTGCGCCCGCGCCAGCCGTCGGCGTCCTCGTTCTTGGCGCTAATGTCCACGAGGTTCAAGAGCAGGCGGATGGCCGTCGTCTGGATCGGCACCGGCAGCGTCGGGTCGTGGATGCGCTTGCCGTAAAACGCCACAATCTTACTCACTTGGTCGAGCGTGAGCATGTCCCGGACGTGGTGAATCATGTCGGCCAGCGTTGAGTACGCGAGGGGTCGAATCTGGTAGTAGCTGCAGCGGCCCTTTCCGATGAGCACGTCGTCATCCATGAGCACTTCGAGCTGGCCGTAAAAGCCGCGGCGAAAGTCGGTCGAGAGGATGTGGCGCGCAGCCACGAACACGTCCTTGCGAAGCACGAAGGCGTCCTTGGGGCATGCCATGAGCAGCTTCACCGTGTTCTCGCAGATGGTGTCTTGAAAGGGCCGCATGAGCAATGCAAACCCACGCAATAAATAGGTCACAAACGACAGCGTTTTCACCTGGCAATCGAGAAAGTCGACGTACTTGGTCGGGTACAGCTTGGGCGCAAGCTCCGGGCACCGCAGGGACAGAGTTGACATCATGAGCGGCACCAGGATTGGGATGTAGTTCTCGATGTAGTTCGGATAGCACTGGAAGAGAAGCATGATGATAAGCGGGAACTCGGCCATCGTTTTGAACGACTCGACGCCAGGGCATAGCGGCACCTCTTTGTTCGTCGGGGTAGTGGGCGCGGGGGCCGGCGTTGCTGCCGCGTCAGCTGGCGGGGCAACGGTCAGGGTCGTCGGCGCGGGCTTGGCTTCGCCCATTGGGTCGTCCTTCGTCTCCTCGGCTGCGTCGTCTGCGGCGCCCATCGGATCGTCGGGCGCGTCCTTGGTCGTGTCTGCGGGGGGTAGCGAGGGGGCCGGGGCGGGCGTTTCTGTGGAGGACGGCGCGTGAGAGCCGATAGGTGCGAGCGGCGGCTCGGCGGGCCCGGAGAATTGCTTCTTCATGATGAGCTGGATGCTCTTGTACATCTTTTGACTCTGTTCGAGGAAGGGCTGGACCTCGCCCTTGAGGCCCGGGCGGTAGTTGCGGTGCAGGTCGAAGATGGTTTTGAGGGCGATGAGGCAATTGTCAACGTTGTCGACCGTGAGGACCTCCATGAGCAGGTGGAGGAGGCGACTAGCGTACGGCTTGAGCGCCTCGTTGTACGGCAGCCGATTGAGGATCTGTAATGTTAGCTTGCGGCACCGGTTCTTATCGTTGTTGACAAACTGCGGTGGCACCTGAGTCCGCAGCATCATCTGGAAGACGGGGAAGAGCGCTTCGAGGATCCGGGGTAGCTGTGGTGTGAGGAAGACGTCTGCGTGCTTGTAGAGCTCCGAGAGCTCCTTCAACCTCGCGGCCACGTCGAGGCTTAAGAGCCCCCGGCGGATGTTCTCGAGGTTGTTCATGCAGCAAGCAACGGTGGCGAACTTGGGCCTCAATTCACCTCACTTATGCAAGCGCGTACTTATCCGGAATTTGGAAATTCCCACCACCGGCGGCACCTGCCACTTCCACCAGCGACTAGTTTCGGCATCCTAGTTCGGCATGCCGTAGTCGCCAAGACTCCACAGCCTTGGCCTCGGCAAATGCGCTATCGGGAGCAGTCAAGTCGGATGGCGGCAATTTTTCAATTTGTCGGCTGTGAAGGTAACCCCTGAATGTCTTTGACTACAGTGTACAGTAATTGTCATCTAGTTTCCCTCGCACCTGAAGATGGCAGATATTTAAAGCGGAATTAGAGCCTGAGCACCGCCATGCGTGGCGACGTATAGATACCCTCTATGGCTCCTCGGCGAACCCTCCGATTAACCACACCACGCAGCAGGGTGCGCCGTTCAGGATTGTGCGGAGCTGGAATGCATGGGCGTGGACTGCATTAGTGGTCCAACGTTTTGTCACCATTGTTATTTTCGGCATATGCTGTGTCGGTGATGCCGAATCGAAGTGCCTAGAAATCCGGATAAGATCGGGAATTCGTGCATTTGTCATGTCTGCGGCTCTTGGTCGGCTCGCGTGCCAGCGCAACTCGTTCCTCAAGGAGCTTGCGACGACCGTCGTGTCATGCGTTCGAGCGCCGAAGCTGAAGGACACTTTCCATGTAGTCTGCCAGGACAGCATCCTCTTTCCCGAGGGTGGCGGCCAGCCTGGTGACTTCGGCGTGCTTCAACTGGTAGCGACGCCGGCTACGACTGTGCCTGTTACAAAGGTGTTTCCCGAGAACGGGCAATGCGTTCTACAGACATCGCACGAGTTTCAGGTTGGCGAGGAGGTGCTCATGACGCTCGACTGGCCGCGCCGTCATGACCACATGCAGCAGCACTCGGCCCAACACCTCATTTCAGCAATTGCCGAAACAAAGCTTGGTCTCGACACAACCACGTGGTCACTCGGCGCCACGCGCTGCAACGTTGAGTTCAACTCGACCAGCGTCACTCAGGCGCAGCTCGATGGCTTGGAGCAAGCAGTGAACGAAGCAATCGCGGCTGCCCGTCCTGTGGCGGCGCATTACAAGGACGAAACCTCGGACGTGCGCATCGTTGTCATGGATGGTTTGGACAGTAATCCGTGTTGCGGGACCCATGTGCAGCACACAGCTCAGCTCCAGGTATCTATCCTGCACCTTCTCGCCGTCTCACCTTTGCTCCAGTGCGTCAAGTTTCTCTATTCCGAAGTGGCACGTGGTTGCACGCGCATCTGGTTCGTTGCCGGAAACCGTGTCTTCAAGGAATTTTCTGCCATGTACGTGTGAGCCCCGATGCCGCCGCTTATCTCCGCCCAGGTTCGAGCGCGAGAAGGTCATGACGAAGCTGTGGAGCTGCCCGCCCGAAGACCACGTCCAGCGGCTGCAGAAGGTGCTCGCTGCGCAATCTGCGAGCGCCAAAGAGCAGAAGGCCTTGCGCCTCGAGCTTGCAAGCCTGCTCGCAGCGCAGCTTGTGCAGTCGCCCGCCAAGTACGCGCACC
The DNA here is from genome assembly GCA_002081595.1 of Achlya hypogyna. Lineage (NCBI taxonomy): Eukaryota > Oomycota > Saprolegniomycetes > Saprolegniales > Achlyaceae > Achlya > Achlya hypogyna. The sequence continues at coordinate 50,580 of JNBR01000145.1, forward strand.
TGCACCGCGACGACGCGGATGCAGCCTTCCTGCAAGCGATCGCCGCTGCTTTCCACGCGCTCGGGGCTGAGGCGCCCAAGGTGCTGCTCCTCACGGCCGGGGACACCAAGGCGGGCGACGGCGCAATGGTTCTCTCGGGCCCCGAGGCCTTCGTGGCAGCCGAAGCCAAGACCATTGCGGGCCTGCTCGACGGCAAAGGCGGTGGTCGCAATGGGCTGTTCCAGGGCAAAGTCAAGCGCCTCGGCAACCTCCCCGCGGTCCTAGAGCACCTCGAGCAGCTCCACCTCTAGATTCCCTCGTCCACAGACGCCGCAGCTGTAACCCGAGTGCACCGCCATTCATTGTAATTGCTTGTGTTGAGCGCTCCGACCATGCAACGCCTCGTAATAGAGTCGACGCAACTGTAGTTGGCTTACGGGAAGGTATGCATGTACTGGTGTGCAGCGGATGGCTATTCGCATGCGAGCTTCGAGTCGAAGCTGCTGAGGGTGATTGCAAAGGCCTGGAATGGGCACAGCGGCGCGCGGAAGTCCATCGTGAAGAGCTCCTTTCCGACGCGGCCAAACTGTAAAATCACCTACGACGCCGTGAGCACGCCGACGGTGCCTGGTCGCGCACCGTCTCCTGGTCTTCGGGGGTCACAAGCTGGAAGTTCTTGACCGAAGCCATGGTCACGCGGCCGTTGAAGTTGAGCACGTACGCGCCGACCTGATCGTTCCAGCGGGGCGGCTTGTTGATGAGATACGTGAGGTTCGTGTGGTCCTGTTCTTTGCACTTGTTGACCATTTCGTCCTCCTTGGTCACGGGGCGCCATACGACGCGGGTGCCATCTTCGCGGACGCGCGGGACGCAAACTTTCATCTTGCGCGGCCCACGGTGGCCGAGCACGTTCTTGGCGTACACAGCGATGCCAAGCTCTTGTCGAATGCCCGCGGGGTTCACCGTGAGCGTGTGCTGGTCGGCGCTTTTGGGGTTGATGCCGTTGTCGTAGATGACAAACTCGGTGCCGATGAAGTTGGCTCGGAGCTTCCCGAGGAAGTTGTCGCTGCCCTTCCGCGCGAGGTCGCCGAGCTGCATCGAAATAAGGTAGTTGCTCGTGCGGTTGTTGGGACGCTTCTTGGCTGTGAGAAGGAAGCGGTCGCCATCCTTGAGGTACAAGCAGTACTCGGGAAACATCTTGTTCGAGCCCGATCGGTTGCGCTCGATGTAGCACTCGACGACGTCGCACGCCTTGGGTACGGGCCTGGACAACGGTTGAGTCTCTCGGTACGTTGCACGGAGGCTACCGCATGAGGAATGCCTTCATGTCGAGCAGGTCGAGCTTGCCCTTCTTCACCACGGGCTTCTTTGGCTTCCCCTTGTCCGGATCGAAGGTGCTCACAGCCGTGTCGTCGTTGCCCTCGTCTTCCGAGGACAGATCCGGGGAGCTCGAGTGATCCCGGCCCTATTTGCAGACTCAACCTGTCGTCACTCTCGCGTAAGGTAACCTTCTTGGCTTTCGGTGCCTTGGTGCTCTCGATCCATGTGTCCCCACCCTTGTTACGCTCGCGCTCGGGGTATCCGTCGCTGTCGCGAGATCTATATTCCATTGCATACGTGAGTTCACTTGGCGCGTCAGAGTACCCTCGCTTGGTCGTCGTACGGCGCCGATCGTAGTCGGCGTCGTCATCTTCGTCGCTGTCCACCGCGCGGGCCTTGCTGCGATCTTTTTGTGTGGATTTTCCCCTGCGGCGGTCGTCCTCAGGGCTCTCGTCTCGCCACGAGCGACTCGCTGCCTTCTTGGGCGTTGGTCGGCGCCGAGCACTGCTGTCATCATCATCATCGTCGTCATCATCGCGGGCAAATCTCGCAGCCGCCTTCTTCCCAGCGGCGCGGTCGTCGATGAAGTCGTCATCACGCCCGAATCGCCTACAAACGCATTGTGATCTGTTACTAGAGTCCAAGCCGTACGAGGGCTTTTCGTCAATGTCCATGGATCGAGGTGTCGAAAATTGACGGGCGCCTGTCGTACGCACGACTCCTACGCGTGGATGAGTGTGTGGTTGTGCGAAGTAGGGCTCATACCACCGCTCATGCGCTCTTGCATTTTTTTCTTGTGCAAGTCGCGCTGCTGCTGGATAACGTTGGAGCGGCTGCCCACGGGACCACCAATTTCCTCGATTTCGTCGTCATCGAGCATGTTCGGGTGCGGCTCCCGGAGGTTGAGGCGGCTGTCAACGTCCTTGGCGAGGTCTCGATCCCGCTTGCCGCGGCCATCGTCCTCGAACGAGTTCTCCTGCATGAACATGCTCGCGTTCACACGTTTTCGCTTCTCCGTCGTTTCCCCCACGGAAACCTGCGTAACGGTCATCGCTATTTTTTACTCTGTTATAAAACAAATATGACCTGTTAGAAAACGAAACTAACACCAGTTACATTCGCAACGGATCCGCCAATTTCTCTATGCCCCAGGCTTGTCGTCTGACTACCATGGCCCCTGTCATCGTGGGTCCTCAAAGACAAGGTAAACCGTAGGGATCGTACCTTCCTGCGATCGGCAGCTTCGAGATCTCCATCGCTCTCTCCTTGAGTAGTACTGGCTTATATTTAGTTTCAGCTACAAGATTGTATTTCTGGAAGGTCGCAGCGGTTCTCGAAGCAGCCTCACGCTGCACGCTCGTCGGTGACAATTTAATCCCGAACGTGGCTTCGGTTTGTGAGAGAGCCATGTTTCAAGGCTTTGGACGAATACCTACAAGTTCTAGAAATAAGCACTTAGTTTCTGGGAAGTTACGATCAAGTGCAATGAGGTTGGGGGCTGCACGAGGGTCATGCTGCATGTGTATGTAGTTTTCTGGTGCTCATTAGCACGCTCGGACGGTCTGTGAAGTAGCGCCATGATTACATGCGAAGCTGGTGTGTCGCTAGGGTTAACACCAAGTAGTTGGGCTGGTGGAACCAGCGGGCATTAATTACAATTGGAAGCGGACTATTGCGTCGTGTATCCACCATCGACCGAGTGCAGCCCACCAGTCATGAACGACGCTTCGTCGCTCGCGAGGAAAGCGACGAGGTTTGCAACTTCGCTTGGCCTTCCCACGCGATTGAGCGGCTGGAGGCTTGCCATGTTAGCCTCAATCTTCTCGAGTGGCATGCCAGATGTCTCAGCCCAAAGAGAGATCTCGCGCTGGTACAACGGCGTGTCGATCGTGCCCGGGCACACTGCGTTTGCACGAATGTTATAGCTGGCGTAGTCGAGGGCTGTCGTTTTGGCCATGGAGGCTAGTGCGCATTTGCTCAGGTTGTACGCAAACGAGTTTTTCTTGCCGACAAGCGCTTGGTCCGAAGACATGAGCACGATGCTGCCGCTCTTTTGTGTCTTCATCGACGGCAGGCATGCCTGCACTGCAGCGTACGCCCCCTTGATGTTGATGGCGATGACTCGATCCAGATCAGCTTCGGTCGTATCTTCAATGTTCGCGCTTAGGTAGATGCCAGCATTTGCGACCAAGCAATCGATGCGCCCGGCGTCCGTAGCGATGCGTTGAACGGCAGCAGTGACATCAGCAACACGCCCGACGTCGCAGTGGACATAATGGCCCAAGCTCGAGGGTGTGATGTCAAGGTTGTACACATCGTAGCCCTGCGAGATAAGCTTGATCACACAAGCCTCGCCAATGCCCTTGGAGCCGCCCGTAATGATGGCCACCTTGGGCACCTTGACCCGCTTCCTCGGAGACGCCATGCGACTAATCTGAAAATGACCAGGTAAAAACCAGGTGAAACCCAGATCCTCGGGAAAAACCATCAGCGTGGAAAGGGCCGATTCAGGGCACACGTGCCTGACGGACTCGATATCTGTCGACACGGACCGTTGCCTGACCCTAGCTACCCCACCACCAAACCTTCAAGTAAGCGCGTAGATGTCCAGCCTTCATGTTCCGTGGCTTTCAAGAGGCGCAGGAGCGCGCCAAGTCGTCTGCGCGCACGGGCGAGCTCCAAATCGCCCTCCACGCACGTTGGACACGCATTTTATGGTCACTCTTTTGGCGAATATGATGTGGTCTAAGCTAGCGACTATACGCCATTGGTCAGCGATGCTGAGAGCTTCCTCGCATGTTCACATGTGCACTGTGAGCTCGATTGGCCTGTGATTCGTCCAGTCAAGCCCCGCACGTCGTCCTCTGCGGAGCCGATGTCTGGTACTTGGACACACGTTTAGGTGTCATCGAGCCCACTGCAGGGGCGGCAATGGTCATGTGCAATTGTGTGCAAATCATCATCGATCCATTCCATTGGCCGCCTCAACTTGCATCAATCTGGATGAGAAAGTTGGGTGTGATCAGACTCCTTTCCCAAAACAGCAGCTTGGGCGCTCGGAGATCGGAGGTCGGATGATCCAAGCCATCTTCTACAGCGAGTTCGACAACATCGCGGGTCCGCAGATCGTGTACCAGGCGCCGCTCAAGTATGTTCTCTCGCGATGCTGGCGGGCCTCATCTCTCGTACAGTGCGCTGAGCAATGAGGTCTTTGACAGCGTCTCGGGCTATATCATCATCGACAAGGCGCTGTGTGGGAAGATCATCACTGGTAGGGCGTACCTGTGGCATCGGTAGCTCATGCGCTAGCATAGTGTGCCCGCAAGACATCAAGATTGTAGGTTACCCCGTGTGCATCGAAGATGACAAGTACCATCGAAACGCGCTTCTCTTCAACATTGGTCCGTCTTGTCATGGCGGAAGGCGAAAGGCCTCATCTCCGTAGGCTTTGTCTTTCAGCGTAGCATGGACTCGACGCCGTACAAGCCGATCCTTCGCAAGGTATACCTGTGGAGCACGTGTGTTCTCGAGAGCTTATGCTGGACCAGCTCGGGTCGCTCATGGAAAGCATGGAGAAAGAAAACGGGTTTCTCTCGCGAGAATCGAGCAAGGTAGAGGCGGAGTCAGGCGCCTCCGATCTGAACCTTCCAGGCCACTCTGGCGACGATCCTTCCCGCCATCCTCCACGACCTCACGCACTTCGGCGAATGCACGATCCCGATCGACACCGCCAACATCATCAACCTGAAGCTCTTTCCCAAGCTGTCGACGCCACCGAATGTACAGGACTACGAGGTGCCCGTCGCCATCCGCGATCTCAAGACCCTGCTGCAGAACAGTGGTACGTCGGCGCTTCTTGCGTGGCAGCCATGGTACTCGCATCGTAGCCGAGTGGGACTTGGCGCTCCAGAAGATCGTGCCGTACATCGATGGCGTCAACTACGTCAAGCGCATCGCTCTCTCCGCCGAAGTCGACCTCTCGATCGGTAGGCCGTCGGGGTGCTGCTTGATGCGGATGCTCGCGTAGTGAAGAACTGCATGCGCCAGCTCATGTACTATGGCTGCATCACGATGATCGACATCTTCCTTCACTCCAACATCTACGCAACAACCGAAAAGATCTCAACGCTTGTCAACGACCTGGCCTTGCAGGTAGGAAGCTCTTTGGGCGTTCCTTATGCCGCCAGCGCGCATGCATTGCCTACGTGGCCAAGGACGAGGAGGCGCCCCCTCTCTTCACGACCGTCTTCTCCGTGTACTGCGCACTTCAACCCAGCATCCCCGTGAGCCAGCTCTGGAACACGTGCGTCGCCCATAGCATGAAACGTCTCCGATGCTGGCTTAGGTACCAGAAGTCGCTCGTGCAGATCGACGTTCGGCGCCTCGTGACGTTCGGTCTTATCCACGGCTTTCTTCGGCGCATCCACCGGTACCCCATTCGCATCGATCGCAGCCAGCGGCAGAACCTCGCGCTGTCGTCGTCGCCGTCGGCGCTCAACGTCCCCGGCGTTAGTGCCAACGCCATGACCCAGCGCGTCAAGGCCACTCCGCCGAGCCAAGGTGCCCCCGCTCCCGACTCGGTGGCCCCATGCGTCGCGTAGGCATCCGCGACAAGGACAAGATCAAGAAGATGATGAACGGCGAGCATCACACGGACGAAATCTGTTGCACGCACCTGCTTCGGTACTCGGAGCTCGAGGCCATCCTCTCGTCAGAGCCCCACTGCATCGTGAATAAGTAGGACAAGTAAGTGCACGCGTCTGTGCCGTTTGAACACGCTAGACTCGCTGCTGTTGCGCGGGTCCGTCGACAGCCCCTGGAAGATGTTGAGCGATGGCGGGCACGGGAACTGGTGGCGTCCGATTAGCCGGGTGGCACTGTTCACAAACGCCAAGATAATAAAATAAATGGGCCATATAAATAGCCGGCAATTCCAAGAATTGCTCGGTCGGGCGCGGTCATGGCGGCGCAGTTCGCAGTGCTCACGGGCAAGGCCGGCGTCCCCATGTCTTGGACCTGCTCCTCAGGACAGCTTGTACACGCAGATCAGATCATTGCATCTTATGGCAGCCCTGAGGACAGGAACTTGGGTAGTCTTGTCGCACCATGCACGGGCATCTTGACGATCCTGCCGCCATTGAACGCAGCCGATGGTACTGACGTAGACGTCGGGCGCATCGAAATCTGCATGCATCCCATGATCAAAAACCAGCGATGCGTGCTGTGCATGACCAAGGTCGACCAGGAGACGGTCAAGGTCATCCTAGCCCAAGGGCAGATTATGGAGGTCAACCATGCAACTGCGAGTGCGTGCCTTGGACCGAGTAGGCATAGAGGGGACTCACGATGCTTTACCAGAGGAGCTTGACAGCGAAAACATTGGGCGCATGCTCAAACAGAAGAAGCTCATGCTCGTGCTCGACTTGGACCACACGCTTTTGCACGCCGTCCGGAGCCAGGACGTAGTGGACGCGATCGACGGTACGCGCTTCCTCCTGGAAACATCCGCTCGGAAGTCATGCAGAGGATGCGCTGCGCTTCTTCATTCCAGACATCCCGACGGAGCACGTGCTGAAGCTGCGCCCGGGTCTCTCGACCTTTCTCCACGAACTAGCGGCTCTGTACGACCTCCACATCTACACCCACGGGACGCGCAAGTACGCTGAGCGCATCGCCGAGATCATCGACCCCGACAGCTCGCTCTTCCACCACCGGATCGTCGCGCGCACAGACACGCCTGACGTCAGCCACAAGTCGCTCAAGGTGCGTCGCCCTCGCTTCCTCTGTCGTCATCCCTGGCACGCATCTAGCTACTCTTCCCGTCCTGCGACGACTCCATGATCGTCGTGCTTGACGACCGCGTCGACGTCTGGAAGGTAGCGCTTTCGGCACGAACGAGGCCGCCACAACTCTCCAGGAAAACTCAGGCAACGTGTTCATCATCGAAGCCTTTCACCACTTTAACACGCGCGCCGAGATCAACAACGCTTCCGGGGGCGTGGCCGCCAAGGCCTCGGAGCGCAAGGCCGACACGCACTTGACCAAGGCGCTCCGAGTGCTCAAGGTCCGCTTGTGTTGCTGCTTCCGCGACCTCAGGCGCTATGTAGCTCGTTCATGAAAAGTTCTACCCGCCGGGCCCGCCCGCGCAGCCATCCCCGCCCAATATCAAGCACATCATGGAGAGCGTAGGCCGTGCACGAGTCCCTCCGGCTCAGGGACTCTGGCGTAGATGCGGCACGCCGTGCTGCGCGGGTGCAACCTCGTGTTCAGCGGCGTGATCCCGATCGGCGTCCCGCCTGAGTCAGACTACCTCTGGAAGCTCGCGCTCTCGTTTGGGGCCAAGTACGTCGCGTCCGCCGCAGGGTCTCAGCGAGCGTAGGCCGAGTATGTCCATGGACAACTTCCCCACGACGCACCTCGTGATTCATCCCAAGCGCCTCGGCACCAAGAAGTACATTGAGGTTGGTCGCGCATCGCAGCTTGGGCCGACGCCTCTGCCAGGCGCTTCGGATGCCCAACGTGAACGTCGTGAGCCCGCAGTGGCTCATTGACTGCGCCTCCGAGTGGATGCGCCTCCGGGAAGATCGCTACCGCATACGAAGCTTCGTGCCCGCCGCGGACGATGGCCACGGACAGCCAGCGGCTGAGGCGCAGCCGGCTACCGATGTTCCGGCAACGGCCCCAGCGACCGAGGCGGCCGCGACGGAGGACGTCGACATGAGTGCGGAGGAGACGAAGGAGCAACCAGAGGACGAGGCGCCGGTGGTGCCGCCGTCAAAGCTCAAGCCCCCACCGGTACGCTCCCATGACCCCGGAGCCTCATAGAGCCGGCGCAGCTCAAGGGGCTGCTCATCACGGACAAGACAAGTCCCCGCGAGAAAAAGAACGTGGCGTTCGCTGCGCTGCCCGAGAAGATCGATGCACCTTTCACGAGCATGATGCGGCAGAAGCGACCGCCGGCGGGAGCACCACCAGCGCAAGAGCCGCCGGTGCCACCATCGCCCAAGGTCGTCGCCAAAGGCGTCGTCGCCACCGGTGGCTCGTTCGACTTCCTGTCCAAGATGGCAACGCGCAAAAAGACGCCACCGACGGTCAAGCCCGCGCTGCCACCGGTCGCCAAGCCCGCCCCCAGGGTACGGCTGCGAGGCGAGTAGCCCGGCTTCAGGGCACGTAGGTCGTTGAGAAGAGCGACGACGACCTTTTCCAGCGGCTCATGGAAGCGGAGGCGCTTGAAGAGAAGACGCTTGACGAGCAGCCCAAGCGGAAGTTCGACGGGACGCCGCGCCCCGGCGCCAAACGCGGCAAAATGGCGGCGCTGAGTGTTGCCGACGTCCGGGTAGAGGAGCCGATGGCACCTGCCGACGCCGCCTCCGACGATGACGATGACGATGATGATTTCGTACGACACTTTGGGGTGGCGCCGATGGCTCACGAGGACGTAGATCACTTCGCTCGAAAGCGACTTTTGATAGCCCAGTGTCTCTGGTCGAAAATAGTAATACACGCGAAACGTTATCGCTGTCTATTCCGAGAAGGTGCGATGGCCGACCGGCGAGGCTTCCGCGTGCTCCTGCGCGTGCGGCCACCGGCGGCCGAGGCGTCGGTTCTTGTCGCCGACGACGCCGCGCTCGAAATCGCGGATGGGCTACTGCTCGACCCTGTGAGTTGCTGTCATCGGCGGCCTCCTCACGGGTTGCGCAGGACACAGGGCGCGTGGCATGGACCAAGCACGGCGCGACCAAGAGCCTGGGTCTCGACGGTGTTTACCCACCGGGTGCCCCTCTTGTGAGCGTCTTCTCGCGGGTCGAAGACAGCGTCGACGCGGTCGTCGGGGGCCACGACTGTAGCATTGTTGCCTAGTACGCTCCTCCGGCGCGGCCTCGCGCGACTGCTGCTGTGTAGTGGGCAAAAGGGCTCGGGCAAAACCTTCAGTAAGCGACGTGTGCCCGGGCGGTCGTGATGGTCTCGCGTAGCGATGTCCGGCGGCACTGTCGCCATCGACGATCAAGTGCCGCCGATTGTGCCTTCGCGGGGTGCTTATGACGGCTAGTAGAGCGAGCCCGTGGAAGAGCTGGGCCTCGTACGCCGCAGCATCCATGCGCTCTTCAGCCGCCTCGAAGCCATGCCCGAGGTCACCTTCGACATCCAGTGCTCCTGCCTCGAGGTGCCGCCTGTCGCCACCCAGGCCACCAACGGTTCGATAGATCGCCAACGAGAAGGTTTATGATCTGCTCGCCGGAGCCGCAGCCCACGCCGTACAATCGCCGCCACGCCGCACCTTGTCGCGGGCGCGACATCGGCGCACGCTCTGGAACGTCCATGCCAGGCCGACGCACGACACGCCCGACCTCCCCGTGCTCTCGCAGCCCAGTGGGGCTGTAGTCGTCGACGGCCTCAGCAGCCACCGCACAGCCACCCGCGACGAAGTCCTCGACATCTTTCAGCAGGTGGCACCACGCCTTTCGCAAGATCCCTCACCGCCTGAAGGTCGCCGGGACGCAGACCAAGCGCACGACGCACGGCCACCTCGTCTTTATTCTCGCGCTACAGCGGGGGCCGGAGGGGCCACCCGCGCGTCTCTTCTTCGTCGATCTTGCGTACGCTGCATCGCTGGCTCTCGGGTGACGCCGTCTGCAGGGGTTTCGAGGCCGCGCCCGAAGAGCACACGCCCGAGGCCTCCGCCGCACACAAGAGCCTCGCCAACCTTGCGCAGTGCGTCCACGCGCTCGCCCAGCGGCGCCCGGCCGACTCGCCCCGCCACGTACCGTACCGCGGCTCTGTGCTCACGCGGTTGCTGCAGCCGACGCTTGAGAACGCGCGGCACACGACGTTCGTGCTCACAGTGACACCGGCGGCGGCGGCCTTCGATACCACGTGCACAACGTTGCGCTTAGCCGAGCGCCTCAAGGGCATCGTGGGCGATGCCCGCCGGCGTGATATTCTGCCGCCCGCGCCCGTCGAGGCGCAGCTCTTGGCGCTGCAGGTACCGGCGCTGGCTGTGGCAACGCTGAGCCACTAATAGCTCGAGAACGATCGGTACAAGGGGCAGTTAGAAGAGGCGCGCACGCAGCTGGCGGCCGCCGCCGGCCGAGAACGCGCTCTTGCGACCGAGAACGAGATGCTGCGGTCCCACATCCGCGCGTCGGAGGCCATGCTCCGGCGTGTGCGCCTAGTGCTCACGAAAGACGACGTCCGTGGCAGCGCCGACGCCGAGCTGTCGCCGCCGTCTGCAGTCGCGCCCCCGGTGAGTGTTCGGGGGGGTCAAGACCTCACCCGCGACTGTTAGGTGGACAAAGGTGACGGAGAAAGCTTTGATGAGGCCGAAGCTGAGCCCGTCCCTTGCATTCCCGGTGGGTGCAGCTACCTCGCCGGGCTCATCGATCTCTAGTTGAGGTGCTGTCGCCGAACTTGCAGAAGCAGCTCGTGACGATCCCGCTGCCCCTGCGCGTTCAAGAGCGCGTGCGGCAGGCGTCGGCGAAGAAGCGGGGGGCACTTCCCTTAGGACGAGCGCCGGCCGCAGCGCCAGCCGAACGGCATCGCGAAGATTCCGATGTGGCCAAGCTGCCCCAGCTAGATCCGGCGCGGCAGCCTGTGCCGCCGCAGCGAGCTGCCGACTCAAGGCACCGCGGGCGGCGGCCCAAGGCGAGGTGCCCCGCCTCAGATTCCTGGCACCAACTCGAGGTCATCGTAGCGCCAAGGAAGACGAGGTCCAGCTGCCGCAGATCGCGCTGCCAACCAAGCCCGCGAGTTTCAACAAGTTGAAGTACGAGGTTCTCCTCGACGACGCAAGCCACCAGCTGCTCCGTGTCGACGAGTACAAGACACAGCGCCGAAGACAGCTCGAGGCCAGACTCGACGCGCCGGAGTGACAGGGTTTGTACATCGTAGGTTAGGCTACAGCAGCACTGCGCTATTTAGTAACGGGCTAAGTAAGGCATTGCTTCGGGCGAAAACTCGAGGCCTTGTCGTGTCTTGCGCACCTACACCGGTTCAGAGGGCGGCAGTGACGTGATTGCGTACGAGGCAGCCGCCCACCGTCATGGCCGTATTGGTGCGCATCCCCCGCCCCTTCCAGTGCCGCCAGAGGCCTTGGACCGCGGCGACGCGAGGGGCGTATTGCTTCCGGCCGACATCCCGAACGATGCCCGAGAGTACTAGAACCTGTGAGAGGTTGCTTTTCCCAACAATACTGCACCTCGAATGGCGAGCTCCTCAAAAACGCGCGGGTCGGTCACGAATGAATCTTGAACGAGCACGTGCCCAGAGAAGTCTGTTGACGTGTACTGTTGGTGCAGCGAGTCAGCTACATGGCTGGCGTGAGGCCCGCAGTGCTCGAACTGTGTACCAGCGGAAGCGAGGTCGCTGTGCGCTTCCTCAGCATGCTGTTGGAGGAGCAGCAGCCGCTGCATGATGTCGGGGTTCGTCTCTTTGACTCGAAGCAGCTCCTGACAGCGCAATCGGCCTCGCTGGTCGAAAGACGATACATACCTTGCGGATTCGAATGCGGTCAAAGTCATCCGAGTCGTTACTCGGGTCTTCAACCCACGGCTGGCCGAAGCGTCGGCACGTGGCCTTGAGGTCGTCCTTTTCAAATTCGAGGAGCGGTCGGAGCAGCGGCGTGGCACTGGGCGGCTCGACGGGGATCGTAGTTCTCATCGGGATACCCGCGAGGCCGCTCCAGCCGCTGCCGCGCCCAAGGCGCATCAGCAGCGTTTCGGCCTGGTCGCCGAGATTGTGGCCGACAAAGAGCCCGTCGACACCCTCGTCGACACAGACTCGCTCGAGCACCTCGTACCTCCTCTCGCGTGCCTGCACTTGCAGTTGGGAGCGCAGTAGCGTCGTGTCCCGTGGCCATTCCACCGTATGGATTTGGTGGGGCACGTGGCATCGCTGTGCAAAGCCGCCGACATAGGCCGCCTCGGCAGCACTCTCAGCCCGGAGCGCGTGGTCGACCGTGATGGCGATCAGCTGGCGAGCCGGTGCCTCAGACCACTCGCTGAGAAGGCAAAGCAGCGCCGTGGAGTCGGCGCCACCCGACAAAGCGATGGCGTAGCGGCCTCGTCCCGGGTGCAGCGCGAGACGGGCCAGCACCGCCGCAAACGTCCGCCGTGCGACCGCCGTCATCTGTCTCCGATGTGCCACCCCGGTTGACCAATGGCATCGACGCGATGATCTGATTGGCGCTTGAAACAGATTGAGCGATGCCATTGGGCGAGCCCCAGGACAAAATTATCTTTCGCCACCGGCGTCATTTTGCGCTTGGGGAAGATGGACGAGCTCCGCGCCAAGAAGGCCGAGCTGCTGTTGGCTCAACAGGAGAAGGCCGATAGGTTCCACGAACTGCTGGTGGGGCCGGGCGGCCTCAATGAAGCCAGCCGGAAGACGTGCAAGAACCTCGAGGCCGCCATCACGGCCTCCAAGAAGCCAGGCTATTTCCTGTACTATGAGCAACCCGACGTCGTCAAAGCCGTCGTCAAAAACGGAGAGCTGCGCAAGCTGCAGGGAGTCATCGTTCAATTGCAGCAGAAGATCGATCAGATCGATGCCGAGCTTGCCAACCATGCTGCGAAAGCCGCGGCGGCGCCCGTGACGAACGAGGTTCAGAGCTTGAAGCAATGGTTTTCGACATATGGGACGCCCAAGCCTGTGACGTCGGGAATGCTCACGAGCTTCGCCACGGATCCGAAGGTGTACGGCGGCACGGAGCACTACTCGGCCTTCAAGTCGCAGTCTCTCACGATGAAGAAAGGACGGCTGACAAAATGAGGTTACAGATAAACGATCGATTAAACAACGAATTTAAAAGGTCGAGTACTTGCCGAGGGCCTCGACGTTGCGGAAGTTGTGGCCGGCGTACACAGCGTTCTCGCCCATCTCCTCCTCAATGCGAAGGAGCTGGTTGTACTTGGCGAGGCGCTCCGAGCGGCAGGGGGCACCAGTCTTGATCTGGCCGGCGCTGAGGCCGACGGCGAGGTCAGCAATGAACGAGTCCTCCGTCTCGCCCGAGCGGTGCGAGGCCATGATGCCCCAGCCAGCCTTCTTGGACATGGTGACAGCCTCGATCGACTCCCAGATCGAGCCGATCTGGTTGACCTTGAGGAGGAGGGCGTTGCAGGCCTTGGTCTCAATGGCCTTCTTGACGCGCGTGGGGTTGGTGACCGTGAGGTCATCACCGACGATCTGCACATCCTTGCCGACGGCATCCGTGAACTTAATCCACGAGGCCCAGTCATCCTGGTCAAAGGGGTCCTCGATCGAGACAATCGGCGACGAGTCCTTGCACTGTTCGATGAACGACTTGTACACGCCGATGAGGGCATCGGCCGAGATCTTCTGGTCCTCGGGGGCGTTGGCATCCTTGAAGTCAAGGTTGTAGCGGGCATCTTCCTTGCCGGTGTAGAATTCCGAGGCGGCGACATCCATGCCAATGTTGACCTTGTCGGTGTAGCCAGCGTTGGCAATGGCCTCCTTGATGAGGTTGATGGCCTCGCCGTTCTCGAGGATGTTGGGGGCGAAGCCACCCTCGTCACCGACGGCGGTGGCATCAAGGCCGTAGCGCTTGTTGATGACCTTCTTGAGGTGGTGGTAGACCTCCGTGCCGATCTTCATCGACTCCGTGAAGGACGTGGCACCGACAGGGAGGATCATGAACTCCTGCATGGCGAGCTTGTTGCCAGCGTGCGAGCCACCGTTGATGATGTTGAACGACGGGACGGGAAGGCAAGGCGTGGGGTTGCCAGCGAGGTCGGCGATGTGCTGCCAGAGGGGCACGTTCTTGGCGGCGGCACCGGCCTTGCAGACGGCGAGCGACACGGCGAGGATCGAGTTGGCGCCGAGCTTCTTCTTGCACCAGCCCCACTCGTTCTGCGTGCCATCGAGCACCTCAACCATGTACTGGTCGATTTCCTTCTGCTCGACTTCGTTCTTGCCAATGAGCGAGGGCGCAATGATCTCGTTCACGTTCTTGACGGCCGTGAGGACGCCCTTGCCCATGTAGTCCTTGCCGCCGTCGCGGAGCTCGAGGGCCTCGAACTCGCCCGTGGAGGCGCCCGAGGGCACGGCAGCGCGGAAGAGGCCCTTCTCGGTGACGAGGTCGACCTCGACCGTGGGGTTGCCACGCGAGTCGAAGATTTGACGGGCCTTGATCGAGATGATGGGCATGGTTGGGAAAGGTCGCTTGGTTGCAACGAGGCAAATTCGAAAATGAGCTTTGGCTCACTGGGGCAAACTCGCGCGGAGATTCGTTCGCTTAAATCAGTACCCTCGCGTTTTATGCAAGAGGAGCGCCGCAGGTTGGTTTTTTTTACCACTCGGGCGTCCTTCGCTTTGTTTTTTTACAACCTTCCGCACCACCTTACAAAATACAAAGCATTTTATTCAAGATATAAAAGTGACGCGACACACTTCGTCTTGGCCTGTATTAAAAATGCAACAGACACTTGAACTTTGCTATGCCCCATGTACTGGCTAGGCGAATACCGTTGGGATCACCACATTGCCGTTGCACATCCTGGAGATGGCCCTGCCGACCGGCTGGGTGACAGAGAGCGCGGCCTTCGATCGCGCGGTCCGTACGAGGGCGGCCAAAGCGAAGCGCAGGGAGGAAAACCCGCGGGGAAAATGCCCATGCCGACGGGATCGACGGCGCTAGGGACGAGTAGCTAGGCGACAGCGTGAAAACGCACCCAACTCGTGGCTATCGCATGGGCGGGGGATGCTCCGATTCGCCCTTGGCGGTCGCTCCCACTCTGGCTTGCGGTCGTCGTAAATCCACTGGGCACGCGGAACGAGCCAAGCCACAAGAATTTGCTGGCACCCAATCCAAGGTTTGGCGCCATGAAGCCGCCTTGTCTTCGCTGCACCCGCTCGTGTCCCACCGGTCCACACCCGCACTTTGGCGTCGACCCGGGCATCGCGGCTTCGGGCCGATTCCTTGGTTGAGTGTTAGCGATGTGCCAATATGCCAAGATGACGTCGACAGCGAGCCTGGATGATGGAAGAATGGGGTGGAAGAAGCGGGAATGCCACCACTTCTGGACCTTGGGCAGGCGGCTGTGTCCATGTCCATCTGCCCACAAGCAGTGCCCGTGATGCTACCGTCGCGATCCAAAACCCCCGCAATTCACGTTGACAACACTTCGGCAACGGTGGCTCGGTTGCGAAGGACGCGAAGCCCATCGAAAGTCCTGGGACATATCCGGCATATGCATCGTGGCGAGGAAGGCAAGGCCTGTTTGATCGGGTTCTACGATCGGTTCATGGACAAAAGCATTACCCAAAAGCATGCTCGAGCCCTTCGATAGGCCTGCCAAGGCAGTAAAGGAAGGCACCACAATTGCATGCCTCCCTGTAGTGGCAATTGGGTTGGCGCAGTCGACGGTACTGCAGTTGTGTCAGACATTCGAGGATACAGCAACAACCCACACGTCTTTCGCTCTTAATCATGGTGTGTTTCGCTGCAAAGGATCTATCTAGTTGTTTACGGAGCGGGGGTGCGAGCCGCCTTGAGTGCCTCCGCAATGCGGAACCGCGCCTCGCCACCCTTGATGCCAAGTTCGGCGTAGTTGGTGATGCCCATGAGGTAGTTGTCAAGACCACCAACCTTGTCGATGCAGCGCATGGTGTGTGTCGTGACGTTGAGGCCGACCATCTCGTCAAGGGCCTCGCTGTACAGGTGCTTCCACTGGTGGTTGACCTTCCACGACCGGCGCGTCTTGCGCTGCGAGAAGGACACGTTGTTGCCGAAACGCTTGTCTTTACCAGCGAAGAGGCCACGGGCGGCGCGCCCGGACACGTGCTGCGGCTGGGCCGCCCGGGCGAAGCTCTGGAGCACGAACGAGATGGAGCTCATGGCGATACCTTTGCGATTGGAGCCCGACCAGTGATTTTGCTCCGACAATCCCGTTACATTCGATGCATCACCAGCTATTCATTTTTGCAGGTTTATCTGGAGGGAAATTAACCCAATATCGACGAAAATATGAAGAGTAACATTTGGAGACCTAAGAAAGATCGGTATCCTGGAGCTCTGCCACCATGATTGAATTGGGTATCTTTCGCGACAAATCCGAAGCGGAGGGACGTCCTTGCCTCCGCCATCCCACTGTCCCGTGGGATCGGCTGCGGGAAGATGGAATGCCTTGCGATCACTGTCGTCGCGTATGCCTAGCGCCATCGCCCATGTCCCAACCGCCTGTCCTCGGGGCAGGCCCCACCCATCATGCCACTGACTTAGGCACTTCGTTCCGTCAGGCCTTCCTTGCAGTAGCGGTACTGTAGCTCCTTTGGGCTGTGCACGCCCCTGTTTCGAGACTCGGTTTCCCGCCACAGAAGAACTAGCAAGGGTGCTAAGGAGCGTTGCGTGCTGAGCCCCTACCGACACCGAGCCAACCACGAAACATCGCAGCATTCAAGTGAATGCTCTTCTGGTATCAAAATGCTGCAGAAAGCGAAGCATGCAGCAATCAACCACTGTCCAGAGACACTTGTAGTTGTATTTCACTGAGCCATCGACTGCCTACGCAAGGGAGACGACATGGGGATAGCAGGGGAGAGTAAGGAAGTCGTCAAAAACGTCGCCGGTGAGAGCGTTGATGAGCACGTCGTGCGCAAGCTGGTACTTGTGCTCACCCTTGGCCTGGGCTCCCCGGGCCTGAGTGCACTTGACGAGAATAGCCAGCACGCGCTCCTTGGTGATGGGCACCTTATCCTCCGTTGTGCGCTTGTGGCGCAGCCACTGCCAGACCTGCACACGCGAGATTTCCGCCGTCGCCGCGTCCTCCATCTTGTTGTGCAGCGGGATGCACCCGTTGCCGCGCAGCCACGCCTCCGTGTACACAAGCGCGACGTCGATGTTCTCCTCGAGCCCGGCAGTCGTGATCGCACCAGTGGGCACTGCAATCAGGTCGGCCGCCGTTACCGGCGCTCCAGTATCAGCAAGCTTGTGAATCTGGTGCGGCGTCGGCATCACCGCGTCGAATACATCCATCGCGATCGACACGAGGCCGGGATGCGCGACCCACGTGCCGTCGTGACCGGCATTGGCTTCGCGCAGCTTGTCTTCCTTGACGGCAGCCATGAACTTGTCGTTGAGCGCGGGGTCGTTCTTGACGGGGATCTGTGCGGCCATGCCGCCCATGGCGTGGGCACCGCGGCGGTGGCATGTGGCAATGAGTAGCTTCACGTAGGCCGCCATGAAGGGCGTCGTCATGCCAACCGCAGAGCGGTCCGGCAGGACAAATCGCTCGTGGTTGCGGAGCTTCTTGATGAAGGAGAAGATGTAATCCCAGCGACCGCAGTTGAGCCCGCTGGAGTGCTCTTTGAGCTCGAAGAGGATCTCGTCCATTTCGTAGCCCGCGAGGAGGGTCTCGATGAGGACGGTGGCGCGAATCGTACCCACGGGGACAGCCAAGTAGCGCTGAGCAGCCACAAACACGTCGTTCCAGAGCCGCGCCTCGAGGTGCGACTCGAGCTTCGGGAGATAGAAGTACGGCGCCGACCCGCGTAGCCGCAGCTCGTGAACGTTATGGAAAAAGTACAAGGCGAAGTCAAAGATGGCGCCCGAGACGATTTGGCCGTTCACCGTCACGTGCGCCTCGTCAAGGTGCCAGCCGCGCGGGCGCACTAGCAGGGTCGCCGTTTTGTCGTTGAGGGCATATTGCTTGCCCGTGTCGGGGTGGGTGTAGCTGATGGTACGGCGCACGGCATCGCGGAGGTTGATTTGGCCAGACACAATCGTTGCCCACGTCGGCGACGACGAGTCTTCGAGGTCCGCCATGTAGCACTTGGCGCCCGAGTTGAGTCCGTTGATCACCATCTTGCGGTCGACAGGGCCAGTGATCTCGACACGACGATCTTCCAGGTCCTTGGGGATCGAGGCAACCCGCCAGTCGCTTTCGCGCACGTACTTGGTTTCCGGCAAAAACGTCGGGAGCTCGCCCGCATCAAGCGCGGCTTGCCGCTGGACGCGCACCTGCAGCAGCTCCTGGCGCTTGCTCTCGAAGGACTCGTGGAGGAAAGCGACAAAGCGCAGAGCATCCGGCGTGAGGATCTCGTCGTAAGCGGGTGTCGTGGCACCGAGGATGCGAACGCTGCCGAACTGCTTGGTCATGGTCGTCGAGTCAAAAGCCAAATGGCTCGCCGATCTTCGTCTCCTCCCCTCACCTTCAAAACACAATTTTCCCAAAAAAACGCTTACGAAACACAATTTTACGGGAAATTTACGCTAGCAAGATTCCGCCTCACACTCCCAGTCGACGTATTGAAGGGAGGGATCGCACCTCAGCGTCCAGAAGCCTGCGCTAGGGCTACAGGCAGCTCTGCTTCCGTCAAACGCCAAAAGCCCCTGCAGTCGGCACGACAGCCACAGAGCAGGAAGTGCGCTGGACCCCCATGATGTCAAATCACATTTGTTGAAACGGTACCTTAAAGCCAGGTATAAGCAGCCTTTTAACGATGGGAAAAGTTCGTGCGGTTCCTAAGCCGAGGGGATTTCGGTTTTTCACACTTGGCCATTCTTGGTCGGAACGACAGAATCGTGGGTGCTGATTGGTCAAAATCTGATTTCCGGCAAATCGACGCTCGAGGATCACCGCGGTGCAGGAGTTCCATCGTCCCAAGATTCGCAAAAACCGGCATGTAATTTGCTAGGAACGGAGTCGCTTTTCGTGCTATGTGATGCACCGATCCAGAAGGAATGAGGCATCGTACATCGCGGATGCCGCTAGACCTCAAGTCAGTGTGCATTGCTCTCTGCGAAAGACGAGTAACGCAATTCAAGCATGCGACTCGACAGTCTCCAACATCGATTTACCACAGGGAGGAGGTTTGTTGGCACCCAAACGAAAAAGTCACAAAGCCACGACATAACTCGTCACTTCCTGAGCTGAGGGAGGATCACATTTTCGTAAATCCATCTTGTGGCAATGATCAAGTTGAGTTT
Source organism: Achlya hypogyna (assembly GCA_002081595.1). Classification (NCBI taxonomy): domain Eukaryota; phylum Oomycota; class Saprolegniomycetes; order Saprolegniales; family Achlyaceae; genus Achlya; species Achlya hypogyna. The sequence continues at coordinate 69,820 of JNBR01000145.1, forward strand.
TATAATGTGATGTAGACCATCATTAGTATTTTACAACTCGTTGTCGTGCCCTCAGTGATGGTCTTTGCTCCTTCAAACAGATGTCATAAGCTGGTACTTCCTGGCCATCGATTGCACTTCGGCTACAGACACCGAGCTTCTCAAATCTCCCAGTGTGTCCATTATTTGAACCATTTGTCACATCTAGTCGCCACGACCCTTCTAGTCCGTACATCCAAATTGAGACCATAAAAGCCTTTGGAGTCGTAGTATTCACCAAGTTGCCACGCAATGAACACCGGTGTCATCTCCCTCAGCGTAGCTTTCACCTTTTGGGGGTTCATTCCGATATACTGGAAGCAGCTCGAGACCGTTCCTGCGATTCAGCTTGTGTGTCATCGCCTTGTCTGGTCTTGTGTCGTACTCTTTGTCCTCATTCTTGGTTTAGGACGTCGTGCCGCGTTCGTAGCTGCCGTTGCAAGCTGGCGTATCGTTGGTGTCTACCTTCTCTCGAGTATTTTTGTCACGGGCAACTGGCTCATTTGCATCTGGGCTATCAATGCGGGCTATATTGTCGAGACCAGTCTCGGTGCCTTTATCAATCCGCTCATCTACGTGCTCTTCGGCCTCATCGTCTTCAAAGAGACGCTTCGCCCCTGGCAGTGGGTGGCTGTCGGACTCGCGGCCGCAGGTCTTGCCGTCACCGCTGTCGCTTACGGCAAGTTTCCGTGGATCGCTCTCACGGTCGCGCTCACATTTGCTCTCTACGGTCTTGTCAAGAAGCTCGCACCGCTCTCGTCCTTCTTCGGCTTAGCGCTGGAGACTGCATTGCTCAGTCCCTTTGCACTTGCATATCTTGTAGTCGTCGAGGCAACGGACGCCAAGCCGGCCTTTGGGCACGTAAATACGCTTTCCACGTGCCTTATCATTGGAGGCGGCTTCATCACGATTGTGCCGCTGATCCTCTTCTCGTCAGGTGCCAAGACAGTGCCAATGACGCTCCTCGGCGTGCTTCAGTACATCACCCCGAGCCTTCAGTTCGTCGTTGGTGTCGCTATCTACCATGAACCCCTCTCAATGCTCAAGCTTGCCGGCTTCATTCTAGTTTGGGTTGGACTTGTTGCATACACAATCGATAGTCTCTACCACCGCACCTCTGAAGAGCAGCCTGATACCAACGGCGACATTGCGAACGCCGAAGATTCCATCGACAACTACCACAAGGTGTGAAGATTGAAGGAGTATCACACGAACCATTTTAGTGACGATATTAGGATTTTCGTTGAACTTTGTTGATTCACGACGGTCTTTCAATTTATTCGGGCTTTTTAAGAGTTCGTTGTAATGCGAGGCAATTGAAGTATTCAATTTAATAGCTTAAATAGAGTTCATAAACGGGTGCGAAGAAGCCGAGGGCCTGCGAACTGCCCAAGTAAGCTGGTTAATGGCAACACTTGATGAGTATCTGCAGTAGTTGCGTGTAGCCACAATTGCAAAATTGGAGAAGGGCACCAATTGCCCATCAAAGCAGTGGTAGTCATTTTTGAAGTGAAGGGATTGGCTTTTGTGCTCGAAATGCTATGGTGTGAGCGTTAATTAAATGCCTCAAGTATCTTTCTGCGTCGCGGGTAATAGGAGTGTGGGATGGGACTACCAACAGTGTGAAAATTGACGCAAATGTGTCGCTGGTAGAATAGAACTGCCTTGGCGACGGGTTTGTCTCGTCAGCACAGTTGAGTCTCCCGTGGACGATCGTCAGGCGATGAAGCGCACCCTCGATTCTAACAGCCTTCTTTCCGCGGTGGCGAGTATTGCTTTGCGTTTCATTGGTTCATTCTTGCAATTCTTGTGTTTGGCGCCTTTTTGTTCTTTGTCATTATCAACGCAATTTTGCGGTGGAATTAAGTCACCACTACAGAGGCTAAACAATTGCTTGGACTCTCAGCTGCAGGTTTTTGCGCAAATGTATACCAAAAGCGGTGCATTGAAGCCTTTTTTCCGCCGCTTTAACAAGATGCGGGACACGACATAACATTAGTGGTAGTTCCCATAGAGTTCAATGTCGGACGAATTTCATTTGTACCATATTCTCATTTGCATTTTGTTGAAACCTGAATGATATGTTTCATTGTCAATTGCAAAGTTCCTACACAGTTGATGCACCAGGTGAGGAGAGTACTCGATGTTTGGCACTATGTACTTGTGCAGTGGACTGGTAAATGCATCGCCATGTGGGACGTTTACTCGCGCTGACCTCGCGGACAATAAAATAAAATGAAGTACGCGATATCGAATGAACTTTGTTTTAGCATATTGGACAAATGCAGACAAGTGGATTAGATTCTGCAGGGCTAATGCAGTGAACTTGGCTCGAGCCGTGTGTGTGACGTATTTCCATTATCGCTTGCAATTAAGGCATCAAGAGGAGATATTTTGGGGGCAATTCAAAGTTTCTTTTAATCACGGAATGCATTTTCGTTCCATGACTTCTACGCAATGTAGCCCCATTCGGCATGGTCAGTGCGGTGCAGGATTGACATTTAATATTTGTCAACTCTAGTACTTCATGCTTAATATTCGACAGGCTTTTGACACTGGTCAGTTTGACTGTTTCGAGTGAACGTTCCACATGACTATACCAAACCACTGTACTATAGTAGTGTAGTAACCTCTATTATTGCAGTAAATAGTATATAATGGAGGTGTTGCTACACTACTCAGTGCGCGTAGAATCGTACTGTTGTATAAATGAACGCATTTTCAGCCAATCCAAAAGCAGTATCGCTGTATTTGTGTCATGTCAAGAGCCAATCAGTGGGTCGTATTCGTTAGGAAGTCGTTTCCGTGACTATCGCTCAAGCCGGCACATCGACGGAAGTACTTTCTTGCTACAGAAGTTAGTGCGGATGCTGCTGCGACGTGTATGTCGCTTCATAGCATATTCAAGCGGAACCCAACGTCATATTGGAATATATCTACAACTAACAACCACCACTTTCAACAAACATGGCTATTGTCGTCTCTGTCGTCCTCGGCTCTGTTCGTCCTGGCCGCATGGGCGCCCGTGCGGGCCAGTACGTGGTGCAGCAGCTCGAGACTCTCGGCGCCAAGGTCCACCTCATCGACCCCGTCGCCCTCGACATTCCGCTCTTCGGTCAACGCTATGACTACATCCCCGAGGCCGAACGGTCGCCCGCGCTTGTGGAGCTCCATGCCAAGTTCACCGAGAGCGACGCGTTTGTGGTCGTGACGCCCGAGTACAACCACAGCTATTCGCCCGTCATCACGTCGCTCATGAACTACTTTTACCACAACGAGTTCTACTACAAGGTCGCGGGGATTGCCTCGTACACCATGGGCCCTTACGGCGGTGTGCGCGCCGCCATCCAGTTGCGCCCGTACCTCGGCGAGCTCGGCCTTGTGTCGATTCCCAAGATTCTGCCGTTCCCCGCGATCCAGTCGCTGCTGAACGAAGACGGGTCGGTGCAGGATGGCGCCGCTGGTGCCGGTGCGCTGGCGGCGGTCAGCGGTGGTTTCTTCCCCGAGCTGCTCTGGTATGCCAAGGCCAACAAAGCAGCCCGGGCGGCTGGTACTTTGTAAAAAGTTTAGTTAGCCTCTCTACAATATACACCTGATGAGTAATACGCTACACTGTACCAGAAACCTCGACATGCAGAGAAACTCAGACACAACTTATTCTGCCGAGACAGAATCAAAACTCTGTTTTGATGCCGAGTACAACAGCACGTGAAGTAGTTTCAAAACGATGGCACAACTTCCCACCAACTCATACCTTATCAACACGAAGCCACCAGAGACCTTTCTCGAGCTCCTCTCTACCGCCAAGACTGAGTTCATAGTCCTCTCGATGTCTCTCCTCTATATAAGCGAAGCCCCAAATAAAGGCGATAACGAGCCATGGGAACGCGCTTGGATGGTCGCCCGTACCGCTGAACTCGTATTGCAATCAGTTGAGCCCAATAGATAACATCAAACCACTCAATTGCTGCTTAATGTACAATTTACAATTACCAGGTACAAAAACGTTGAACGAGACATCTCAAGATATGTTCATTTCAAGCAACGAATACCAGCTTTCACACTGCGAATTTCTGTCCATAGCTAGACACTACACACTACGACCACACACATTACGACTCTATGAGTGTGGCTCGAGCATCGATAGCGCGCGGGTTTTGTTGCTCGGATTGGTTTCGATTCGACAAGCAAGTAAATAGAGTTGAGGTATCTTGACTTCAACAACCCAGGATCGAGTCGGTTCCATTGCACGCCCCTCTATATCACTGTGCCATTTGAGGCTTTCGAGGGCGAGGCTGGCCAAGCCTGGAGGTCTGCTCACCAAAAAGCCCGCGCGCGGCGCTGTAAGCGAATGCTTCCCGCCGCTTTTGACCGCCGAAAAACACGCGGATTTGAATTTCGCGCCTTCATTCGGATAACTTGATGGTATCCAGCAATTCGGCATTATATTCATCTTTTTAATTCTATTGCCGTTTGTATGTCCAAGGCCAAAATAAAAATACGGACAAAATCGAACTGAACGATGGAATTTTGGACGAGGCAGCAGACAGCCATTTTGGACGTTGCGCCGGGCAGCGCTGCTTCACCGAGGACACGAGGAGGAGACGCCGCCATGGACAGCACTGTGTTAGGTACTGATGTCAACGAATCCATCGCACTTGAATGATGTCCGGCGTCTTGGCGTGGATAGACAAGGAAAACCAGCCACCGGCATGTCAGGCGCCCAACCCCGCCAAAGCTGGTCCCGTAAAAGAACGAGTCCGGTACGACGACTGCCGAAGATGGTGCGGTGCGAAGTCATCTATAAAGTAGGATCACGAACAAGCATGAGAAATACGTACGAGGCCGTCGCCAACCTCGGCGATTTGCCCTTCAACAATCACATTTGCCTGTAGAATCTTGTAATGGCAGCGAAGGGGTGCTGGACTCCGGAGGTAAGCCGACTAAGAAACCCGCCACTCATCAGGTCCATCAGGACGACCAAAAGCTGCAAGCGCTCGTCTATGGCTTCGGCACGAAGAATTGGAACGAAATTGGGTCCCACTTCCCCCACAAGAGCGGGCGGCAGTGTCATGAGCGGTAAACTGGCGGCTGCTCTCGCTTTCTCAAGAACAGCCTAGGTGGAATGTACTCTTTAACGATCCGGCATACTTCCAAGCCATCAAGCTTGAATTTGCATCGACGACACACTGTGAGCAGGAAGTGACACCGCAGCGTGTCGCTGCCAAGGCTGTCCCACACCAGACTCTCGCGTCCAAGACCGTAGCACCCAAAGCCGTGCAACTTGCGGTCCTTCCCAAGAGGCATTCGAGCGCCAGCCCACTCGTTCAAAAGGTCAACAAGCTCCACGACATCGCCAAGAAGCTACAATGCCGCCAAGGAATCACGTCCATCACGGGCAACGACATGTCGCCGGGTCAAGGTCAGGCCCTCACGGCTGTGCCTGTCGCCCTCAAGCGCAAACTCGAGCACTGGAGCTCCATGTACGGCGTCGACGTCGACCAAATGGAGTATGTCACCTTTGTGCGGCGCCCACCCGCGCCCCCCATCGGTGCGAGCGTTCCTAATGGCTCCGACCCGATTCTTGTCGCGTAGGTTTTCGCCCACGACGCATTGTTCGGCAGGCCAAGGCGCCCGAGCCCGCCCGGCAGCCGTAAGTAACCTCGAGTGCCCCTGAGAGCCTCATCGCGACTGTAGGTGCGACACAGTGGAGACGGACGACGACGAGCCAGACGTGGACCTCGCTGGCCTTGAAGCACGTCTCTTGGGGCTCGTCGAGTGGCGATACTCGCCGCCGCCGTCGCTCCAGACGCAGCTCACCGCCATCAATAAGTTAGTACGATATAACTAATAGGTTGTTCATTGCCAGCGCCCCGGTGCTTGCTTCCACGACCCATGCGGCCACGGGCAATCGACAATACATTACGCGAGCCACATTACTCCCACTCGAACGGGACCTCAATGCGGGAGACAAGGCGGCAGTTGCGAGTGCTTTCATCGTCGACAACAGGAGCGCGGGCAGTCGCGTCCAAGGCCACGTACTCCAAAGCCAGCGTGTCGCGCTTCCCAGTCGAATCAGCCGTCGACGGCAACGCGAATCGGAGGCCCATCGACACAATGGATCGCTACGAGCGACATGATGCCTCTAGTCGCGGCGGCAACGTACGGGCTGGAGGAGGAACCGGCAGTAGGGCTGGTCGAGCTTGGCGCCCGACGCCTCGTCTACTTTGACAAGCGGCTTGCCAACGACGAGAAGGTACTTGGGTGGCACGACGTCCACCTGCAACGGGTAGGCCGATTCGTTGTGCAAATACATATTGACGGGTTTGAACTCGACAAAGGCCGACGGCGTCGCGGACGGCTGGCGCTGAAAACGCACCATCTCGGGCGCTGGTCGGAGCAGTAGCCGTCGCGTGTCGACGATCACAGGCGCGGGCTCCTCGAGGGGTACGACTTCATGGTCGTCCGGTGCACCAAGCGTCTCACTCTCGCTGCGTGTCCGTGGGTGGTTTCCACCAACCGATCCGTGGGGCCTCTTTGGAGGCTTGTGGAACGGAAACTTGTCTCGGAAAGAGTCGGGAAGCTCCCCGACGCGGTGCAGGTGGCTGCGCGACGTCAGCGGCGTCGCGGTAGACGGGGTACCTCATGAGCTCTGAAGACTCCCGCGTGAAGAGGTCGATTTGAGCGGCGACAGCCTCCCACGGATGCTCGACGATCTTGATGTTGAGCACCTAATGAACCGCTCAGGGCCTCGATGCGAGGGGCTGAGTGTACGCGCCACTGGACCTTCTCCGACGAGTGGATGTCATGGCTGAAGGGGAAGCCCACGTAGACCTTGGTGACTTGGTGCTGGCACTTGACAAAGTTCTCGATGTAGTCGGCGACGAGGTCGCTGAAGCTCTAGGAGGGCTGGATGCTAGCACGGGAGGGAGGGCGCATACCTTGTACTTGAGATCCTTATTCATGAGGGCGGGACTGCGGCTAAGGCCCAAGGCGCCCCACACATGCTATTGAACGCGTGCACGCGCGGGACGCCACTGGGCAAGTACCTGGTGTCTTACGCCAAGGACAATGTGACGAAAGGTGCTATCGCCAGAGCGAGACTTAAAGCTGATGGGCACACGGTCGATTTGTTGGCTTGGGTTGAGCCCCTCATACTCTGGCATCCCGTGGGCAGTGAGGTACGCGGCGACAAAGACGGCCTCGAGGCACTGAATTGGCAGCGCCTCGCTTATGATTTCCTTGGCCGTGCCATAAATGCTCTTATAGCTTCGGTTCTTATTCACGTTGAAGTATAAGCGCCCCGTGTAGTTGTACTCGAGCGCCGAGAGGTACGCCTGGATTGCATGAAGTTTGGCCTTGATGGAGCTTTTGGACTTCCACTTTGGAGGTTCTGGCACTGGCGGCTATGGTTCACGACTGAGCGACGCGCGTGTAGTGCAGATGGATTGAGTACCTCGGGGAGATCGACCGTCGACAGCACCTTATCCGTCACAAGCCGCAGGTGCTCGGCCAAGGTTGCGGCCGCCATGCCAAAATGAGTTTCAACCCGCCTGGCTAAAAACACCCACATCCGGACACTGTGCTTTTGACACGCCACCTTCCGGATACTGGGAGAAACATGACACGATCTTCGAAGTTTCAAGATGCTCCAGAACGAGGTGGGGCGCAAGTGGCGGACGACGCCATGGACCGATGTGCTTCAGGGCCGGGGCAGCGCAGGCAAGCGCTGGAGTGTTTAACTCATGATGACCATGCACTAGACAAGTACTTTATGCGCAGCGGGCTCATCCGCAAGGACATTCTACCCTTGTACGGTGGCGAGTTTATGCCCCGAACTACCGTTGTGAGCAGCCACGAGGAGCTCGTCGACGCAATTGCAGAGGATGATGCAAAGCTATGGGTGCTCAAGCTGTGTGATTCAAGCAATGCGTATGGTATCCATTTCTTCGACGATGCGGCCCAGGTTGAGGGCTGCTTCCTTGATAAGTTTGCCCTCTCGAATAACCCTCGTACTCACAAGGCAGTAGGCAAAAACGAGTTGTACAGCAGTACGTTGATCCGTGGTTGACGCGCGATGGTCGCAAATTCCACCTCCGCGTTCTCGTTCTCGCGGTGCGATCGTTAACTAACCAACTGCACATCGAACTGGGCGTAGGTCGGGCACCTTGACGTGCATGTATTCCACAACATCCGCGCTCTCATTGCCACCAAGCCGTACCGCCGTGACGCATTCGATGACCCGCTGATCCACGTGACGAACATGAGCACCAATCGTGCAGCCCCTGGCTACAATGAAGGCCGACAAAATGTGCGCCTCGAAGACATCGACGCCACCCTCGACACCCCCGCTATCCGCGACCATATTCACTCGATTGTGGGCCGTGTCTTTGCAAACCTTTGCCGCCAGCCGAACCGGCGCCACTTCTTTTCACTCCCCAACTGCTATGAGCTCTTCGGCTTTGACTTTGTCGTGCGTCCCATTGCGGTAGCCGCAGGGATAGCTGAGGAATGCCTACGTAGATTGACGCCTCTGGGCGCGTGCTCCTGCTCGAGGTGAACCCAGACCCGTCGCTCGGCATGTATCACGGCGACGACATCGTGCCGCCAGACGTTCTGCAAACCGAAGTGCCAACCACCAAGTTCACCCGCGTCTTCTCCCGAGAGACGGCCGAGGCCTTTGACTTTCTCCGACAGCAGCGCACAGCGTAGTCGAGGCTCGGCATCAAAGCCGATCGTATCAATACATCAGGTGTTAGTTACTTGGACGAGCCCGCAAACTATGGAGCGACCTCGTAACCAGCCTGGTTAGACCCTGTGCGCACCATGCCTACAGATCCCATAAGCCACGAAGCGGGCGACAGGTGAAGACGCACAGCGACGCGTCCAGGCCGCGTGACCAATGCCCCAGACGATGACGACTGCAGCGAGCACGAGCGCAATTGTCGTGCCCGAGCTCATTTGCGATGCCGCGGTTACCGGCGGCGCGTCCTTGTACGAGTGCATGGCAACGACGAGGTTGAAGTAGAGGGCGCAGCCCATGGTTGCAAGCGCAAATAGACCCCAGATGACGCCCCAACAGCGGCTAGAGGTGTGTGTCATCTTGGCGAAGACGGAGGCATCGCTACAGCTGCCATGAGCTCCGACGGGACCTCTGCTCGCACCTGTCATTCAGGCGACGAGCGAGGAGGTCGTCGTAAATGTCGTAGATGGAAAAGAGGCAGCTCATGACGCCCATGAGCAAGATGACGTAGCGCACACCGTTGTATTCGGTCGCAATGGTGAGGGCGAGAAGCCCACCGAGCAGCACAATGAAGCCCGCATTGAGGTACCGCATGTACGCGTTGTGTGCATAGAAGATGAACACGAAAAGAAGGAAAATGAGCGCGCCGGCAGCAATCTCGGCCGCAAGCTTGTTGGGGCTAGCCACACTCGTAAGCTTCCGAAAGCAGTACGCAGTGGCACCTTGCGATGACGAGAGCCATGCCCCACACAGCCGACCCAAGGTAGCCCTACACACAACTTGAGCAGGAGCAAGAAGTGACAAGCAACCGCGGGAACGACAATAAGGGCGATGCCGCCAACGTACTTAGTCACGCCGCCTTCGTTTGGGTGCACTTCCATGCCCGTCACCTACGTCGGATCAGCACACGTCATGGCTCGCCGACGACCTTGCCGCACGTGAGCCAGACGGCGGTGGCGTGGCCCATCTCATGGAGAAAGACCGTCCTACATTCCATGAGCGCTGTGATGCGGCGAGAGCGGAACGCACAAGATTTTGAACGGATGTAGCAACGGGAACCGCCACCTACAGGATCGACGTCAGTTCCAAGAGCTCCGATTGCCGCCGCGCACAGCTTAAAGATGAGCACGGTGTAGCCTGCAATGAGGAAGATGTTTTGCAGCTGCTGGTCGTTGCAGCACTGCAGCCGCCACCACGGTTCGCCGACCGAGTCCATGCCGCGACTGTTGGATGCCGAAAAAACAAAAATGCCATCGAACTTATCGCAGAACTGAATTTTTGCCACCAGCTGGGGCAAGGACAGCGTTGGACACCGGAAATGGCAAAGGTGCAGGATTCCATCCTGCGCGAAGGATGACGCATCCGAGTCCGAACGAATCACGCCACTGCAGCCAGCCGCATAAGGCGCGCCGTGGTCAAGTCCGCGAGCAGCGCGGCGCGCGTGGTGTCATCAGTGCCCTGGCCCACGGCTGGACCCGCTCCCTGCGGTCCAGACAACCCTTGCGAAGATGCTACAAGCTGCATCGCACCCGGGATAAGAATCTGAAGCAGCCACAATGGACATCGTCATGCCCGGGTATACGATGTCGCGCATCGTCCATGCGACCAACACGTCGCGCCTTTTGCGCGACGCTCTGTCTGCGACAGCAAGTTGCTGGAGCACTTCCAAGTGCCCGCAAGGCACAGCACGGCGTCAGCCGGGACGCGCCAGAGGCAGCGCCGCTTGGTCGCAATGTAAGCCGCCGCAAACGCCCCGGCGTTTTCATTGTGTATAGCTGGTGATGCCCCTAGGAACTGATGTTAGATCATTTCCACCGCGGTGGCGTCCATCGCACGCGGGCACACGACGGCCCGGAGCGCCGGTGCGAGGGCTCAGTCCCATGATCACAGCGCCGCGTCAGGAACCACCCATGAAGGCCATCAGCGCGTGGATGATCAGTCGATCGCGTGGTATGAGCTGGTCGAGCCCCGTGGCGACGTTGAGCAGCCGCCGTTGCCTTACAGCGATGGCAATGCAAGCGGCCATGGTGTCGTGAACGTCGGGTGGCGCATAGGTCGTCGCAGTCGAGACTGTAGCTCGGTAACTGCGCGGAGGAGCTGGGACCCAGTAGGGCGTGGATTCGACGGTAGAGTTCCACATCGTGGAGCGACCGCTGCTGGGAATCACCAAACGAGTACGCCGAAGGAAGGAGCACCACCGGAATGCCTCGCAGGGCCACCACGAAGCAGCTCGGCGAGAAGCGCCATGGCGAAGAGATCGCATGGAAAATGCTCTCTGTGGCCGATCCATGGCGGGCGTTCCTCGTCGCAACCTCGTTGACTACTGTGTGAAACTGATTAAAACACATGTTATTTCGTTTGTAACAAAAATACTGATAAAACTATTTCATTGAAATCTTATCCTATGCACGGCGAAGGTCCGCGGCTCGCCGCAAGGGCCCCGACGCCCGAAGCATGCCAGCACCGAGAGCCGCAAGAGATGGAGCCTCGTGGCTTCTTGAAGCTTGCTGGCATTCACTGATGCACACGAGACGATTGCATGTGATTTCGTTTTGACAGTTTCAAACGACTCCACCGATCCGCCGCACATGGAGCCGCCGGACGACTACGTACCTACTGGCATCGCTATCCCCGTACGTTGACACATGACATCAACCCTGACAGCCGTGAAGGTGTGCATCTACTCGGCGGCTGCTCCCAAGTCTGCCTCCGGTACTCGTCATACCCTTTAGACTTTTTCATGCAATGGCGCAGATGGCAGCTCTCTCAGAATCGCTGAGAGCCGCGTCTCGGCATCCGCGCAGGTGCGTTCTTCCTGAGCCGCGCTGCCCACCGCGCCTTCAAGGGAGAAGCGGTCGAGATTCAGGGCATTCAAACCTTTCAGAACACGAGCGAGCTCGACGTCGTGGAACAAGCCATCACACCGCTGCTTCAGGAGGCCGTCGAGGGCGTCAACGTGAGTTTACTGTGCGGTGGCAGCGCTCAGTCGCCGCACGTGGCCGTCTTCCAAGGGGAAGACCCACCAGCAACCCCAGGGCTCATCACTACCGTCCTTGGGCGCCTCCTGCGACTTCTTGACGCCAAGGGAAGCGTCCACTTTGTCCGCATCTCGTTCGTCGAATTTTACGAAGAAACCATCATCGTCTTTTTCTCAAGCGCTAACCTCAGCTTCACCAGCGCTTAGGACTTGTTCGCGCCGACCACGGCCCACACGACCGTGGATCGCGCGACGCGACTTGGCCCCGTCGCTTCGCTCGATGCACTTCCGAGCCTCTTGGCAGCAGCGCGAAAGCGGCGCAAGGCAGCTGGGATGGGTCCTTCGGCCGAGTTCGCCGCGGCGCTCTTCCGCGTCCGTCTCCCGGCGAGTACATTCCGCGTCACCGTTGCGTAGATTCGCATCAAGCAGGCGGGCAGCGACGCGAGAGGCCCAGCGATGTACTCGACCGTCGACCTGTACGATCTTCCCGCGCTCAACCGCCTCTCGCGGGTGCGTCGCGCGGCATCGGCGACAGTCGCCCAAAGCACTCGTAGCCGCGCAACGCGGCAGAGAGCCCGCTGCTGACAAAGGCGCTCTATGGCATCGAGAGCGTCGCGCGCGCCTTGCAAGACCCATCTGCGACGCCGTTTCCGCCGTACGACACCGCGGAGCTCACGCAAACGCTGCGGCAGGCGCTCGGCGGCGACTGCCGAACACTCGTACGCCGTCGCTGCGCGTTGCATCGTGCCACCACCACGTAGGCATTCTTCGTGGTCGTGCCCGGCGACTTTGATGGAACCAAGGCCACGCTTGGTCTCGCGACGCTCGTGCAGCGCATCCGCAACTACCCGCTCACTCACACGGATATGGTCGAAGGCATGGTACGGTTCGGCGCCAGATTTGGCGTTACACCATACGGTAGCAACGGCGGTACCTCCGGGAAACGCAGTACTTGAAGGGCGAGCTGGACCACGCGCGGTCGGCGTCGGTGTCCGGCGACGATGGCGCCGTCGTGTTGATGCAGAAGAACCACGAACTCGAGGGTCGGTGCATCAAGGAGAACCTCGAGAAGCTCAAGCTCCGGGAGCAAGCGGAGGCGCTGCAGAAAGCTGTCGCCGACTACCGCGGCAAGTACCAAGCGCTCGTCGAGGACGACGTGGGGCTCCGGCGGCAAGTGCTCGAGACTGAGCGGGAAAAGCTACGGCTCAGCAAGGCGCTCGTGGAATTGCAGCTGGAGCAGGGCGTGGCTGCGGAAGCCGGCGAAAAGGACAAGTTTGAGCTGACGACGAAACTGCTCAACGCGGAGAACGACATCTTGGAGCTGCAGCTGCGCGTGGAGGAGCTTGAGGCGCGAGCCAAGGCGGCCACCGAAGGCGCGGACAAGGCCGCCGCCGACAAGCGCGAGCTCACGATCGAGTTCGTTGCCCTTAAAGCGAATTTCGTCCAGCTCAACGCGTCGTTCCAAAAGGAGGTCGCCAAGGGGCAACAGCTCGGTCTCGAGCTGCTCACGCTCGTGAATCAGAAGAAGGCTCTCGCAGGCGTACGCCACATCGCCCGACATGGCGCTAATCCGCGGCTAGCGCGTGGAAGATCTTGAGCGGGCCGAGAAGGACGCGGCCGAGGCGAGAGAAAAGCTTGACACCGCCCTTGATGCCGCCTCTGGCCACGCGCAGGAACTCTCGGCCCAGCTGTCTGCGGAAAAGACGCGCAGCGAAGCGCTGCTCAAGCAAACGGTGCGTCGGGCGCCGTGATAGCAGCCTCCACTGCGATCGCAGGTCGAGCTCGAGTTCCGCGTCAAGAGCTTGACGCTGGAGGCGGAAGCACGCCAGCTGCAGTACGAGAAGGCGGCGCAAGAAGCTGCCCAGCAACATGCTCTCCACACCCAGCAGCTGCAGCAACAAGCGCTCGGGGACTTGGCCGTGGCTCAGGTTGCCGCCGGTGCCGACAGCGTCTGGCGCTCACGCGGCTCTAGGCACGACTCGACGTGCAGAACGAACAGCTCAAAACGCTCACCTTCACCGTACGACCGTCGACAACGAACCAACTCGGTATTGTGTAGGTGCGGCAACGGGACCGCCAAGTCCAAGATCTTGAGACCGTCGTGGCCACCAAAAGTCGCGACGTCGAAGCGCTTAGCCAAGTGTCGTACGCGCGCCTCGAAGCGACAGGTGGACGAACGGCGTAGGGCTCGCCAAGCGCTGGAGCTCGAATCGCAGGACCGCGACTACCGCGCCAAGCTCACGCAGCTGCTGGGTGCAGCAGAGACGACGCCTGATACCGTCGTCGCCGAGCTCGTTCAGTCCTTTCGCGAGAAGGAACAGGCGCTGGCTGCGGACTTGAATGGCGCGCGCCGCAAGGCCTGTGAATGGCAGCGCCGCGCCGACTACTTGCAGGACGTAGTTGTTAGGTTGCGCCGCGCCCTCAGCGACCACGAAATCGTATGCGCTGTTGGGTGTTTAGGTGCTGACGCTGGCTAGAAAGTGGACGACGTGCCTACAGACGTCGCGGCATGGGCCGCCGAGAGCGCTGCCGCGGCCACCGACACCGGCGCGGAGCTGGAGGTCGTCCGGACCAAACTAGCCGAGTCGCAGCGGCAGCTGCACGTGCAACTTGAGAAGAACTTGGCCGCAGCCGAGGGCTACAAAGCCCTTCTGGGCGAGAAGGAGCGTGAGCTCACCCGGCTCCAAGCGGCGCTCGCGAGCGCCGAGGCCGAGCGGGACCGCCTTCTTGCTCGCGCGGACACGGGCGCCGAGGCGCCGAACGCGACAGCCGAGTTGCGCCGCGTGCAAGACACACTTGTGCAGCAGATCCAGGAACTCCGTCAGCTGCACGCCGCCAAGCAAACGGACGCCGTGGAGCTCAGCGTCGCGCTGCGGGAGCTGCAGAAGGAGAACGATCGGCTCAAGAAGCTTGTGCCCGGCCCCGACCGCGACCACTTGGCGGTGATCGAGGACACGGAGCGGCGGTGCGCTGAGCTCACGACCAAAAACATCATGCTTGCGGAAGAGCTCGCAAGCCTCAAGCAGCTGCTCAAAGTACGTGCTTGCGGCGGCCAGCGGTTCACGACAGTGGGCCATAGGTGACGGCAGCCAAGTACCAGCGGCGCATCGCGGAGCTCATGGGGCCGGAAAGCACACAACGAGGCAGTGCCACAGCTACAATTAGTGGTCTTTAAAACTTAAACACCATATCCGAGGTATAGTTGAGTTCCTTGAGCATGCCTTCGACCTGGCCCTGCGAGAAGTCCTTAGCCTTGCCGCCCGAGACCGCGGCCATCATGCCCGGGGGGCCGCACACGAGGACGAGGTTGTCCGTCGAGGGCGCCGGCAGGTGCTTCTTCAAGAGCTCCGAGTCGACGTAGCCCTTAAGACCCGTCCACGACTCGCTCGGCGTGCTCAGGATGTGGATGACCTTGAGACCCGGGTACATGCGCTCATACGTGGCGAGCTCGTCGCGCATGATGATGTCGTCCTCCGAGTTGTTGGCGAAGATGAGCGTGACCTTGGTGTGGTCGTCCGGGTTACGGAGGATCTCCAAGGCGACCTGGAGCATGGGCGTGATGCCGCTGCCACCCGCGACCATGCCAATGTGCTTCCGCGTGTTGGGCTGGTATGGGAACTTCATGAGGGGGCCCTTGATCTCGAGGGCATCACCGGCCTGGAGCTCAACGATATGCTTGCTCATGGAGCCGTTGGGGTAGCCCTTGACGACGAGGTCGAGGAAGCCAGTCTGCGTCGGCGCCGACGTCGGCGTGTAAGGCTTGATGACGTTCTTGCCATTGAGCGAGGCCTTGGCCATGACAAAGCTGGCGACCTTCATGCCGCTCGTGTCGTTCTCGGACGGGAACTCAAGGCGCACTTTGTGCGTGTTGTGCGTGAGCTTTTCGTTGCTCACCACGCGGAAGCTGCGCCACTCAGCTGGGCTGAGCGCATGCTTCTCGCCCTCCGCAGAGGCCACGGACGAGAGGCTGGCAGCGGCAAAGGACGCGCCAAAGACAGCACCCATCTTGGCTGTCGAGGCAGCCTTCTCAGCCGTCATCATCGAGGCCATCTTGCGCAGCTGGTGCCGGGTCACGCGGAGGAGCATCATCGTCAGAGCAAATGAGGATGTTGCAGTCACTATTTCTGTGGTTCAAGGCCCATGGAACATTTTGACCAATGAAAACCGCCCAAACTGCTTCGAACTACGGGGTACCCCAAAATTTTAGGTAGGGGGGGGGTATCAAAGCCCCACCCCGCGCCCCATACAACGAACCAATCACCAACACCGTGCATATTCGAGCCAGAACGCCCGATGTCGTTCAAGAGAGGAAAGCCAACAGAATTGACCTTGACGGCAACGGCAAATCGACAGAGATAACACATTACCGAAGCACCTTTTAGGCAACTGGGCTTATGCGCATGGGTCGTTCCTTGAAGGGTCCCTAAAATCAAGGTCCCCATCACGTTACACGCTGGAATGGCACGGAATTCCGATCTCCGGGGGTCCGAAAATCGAAGTTTTTTCGTTTTTGCTAGGTCCCAGGGGGGTCAAATGCAACGAATGAGTGGCACGAACAATTCGATTTTCCGGATTCCTTCGAAGTTCGTAGAAAACGTTGGAGGTATCCGGATGATGGATCCAAACTCCAAGCGACCCAAGCGAAACCAACGTAGCGTCATGTGGCGAGCGCGGGAGAAGACGGCGGCCGTGAGTAGCTCCGCCGCAGGACCTGTATCCACTGGTCACGTGGCCGCAAGTGCCCCACGCCGCGCGAGCAACCCGCGGGTCACGCCCACGAAGATTGGTAAGCCATCGACGAAGTCCAAGCCGACGACGCAAGCGATCGCCGAGGTACATCGGTGGTCCCAGCAGTAGCATGCATGCGCGAATAGATCGAACGAAACCGCGAGGACCGCCGCAAAGCCATGGCACAGGTGAAGAAGGAGCGCGAGCAAGAGTCACTCAATAACGAGCGCAACGGGACGCCTGGGGACGTCGACTTCCAGCGCATGATCAAGCAGTTCCGGGAACAAGACCACCAGGAGCTCAGCCACACGTCCAAGGGCGAGATGAAGATTACAATTTGCGTTCGGAAGCGCCCTGTGAACAAGCGCGAAATCCGCAACAAGGACTACGACTGCATCACGTGCTGGCACCCAAAGGTACTCCAGTGCCATTCCCCAGTCTCGTTAGCACAGGTCGCAGGTCATTATCCACGACTGCAAGCTCAAAGTCGATGGCATCACCAAGTACCTCGACAGCAACGCCTTCGCGTTCGACCACAGCTTTGACGAGAACACGTCCAACACCACCGTGTACAAGTACACGGCCCAGCCGTTGATCCAGTTTGTATTTAACGAAGGTGGTCGTGCCACTGTTTTCGCGTCCGCCGCTCCTCCACCAAGCACACTGACATCCACTCTGCTAGATACGGGCAAACCGGCAGCGGCAAAACGTTTACGATGGAAGGCATCCAGGCCCAAGCGGCCAAGGACCTCTTTGTCGAGCTCGACAAGTGGCAGCAACAGTACGCCTGTGGCTCCGACCGCAGAGCTCTCATGCGCCGTAGCGGCACCTCCCTCGAGCTCTGGATGAGCTTCTTTGAGATCTATGGCGGCCAATGCCAGGACCTTTTGCGGCAGAAGCGACTCACAATTCGCGAGGACGGCAACGGCGAGGTGCAGATCGTCGACTTGGACGAGGTCAAGATCCACTCGGAGGCCGAGCTGCTGCAGACTATGCAGCGCGGTAGCGTCGCCGCGCGTTCGTGGGCTTGAGGCGCGCGTAGGCAACGCCCTGCGCACGACGCACGCTACCGAGATGAACGACCAGTCCTCTCGGTCGCACAGCATCTGCCAACTGCACATCCGCGAGGCCGGCTCCATGAAGCTCCACGGTGCGCTCCTCTGCCTGCTCTCGTCGAACGCTGCCCTAGGCAAACTGTCGCTCATCGACTTGGCGGGCAGCGAGCGCGGCGCCGACACAAAGAGCCACAACCGCCAACGGCGCATGGAGTCGTCCGAGATCAACAAGAGCCTGCTCGCGCTCAAGGAGTGCTTCCGGTGCGCCAAGGAGGCCGGTGGAGGCCCCACGCCGCGTTAGGGCGCTTGACAGCGGCGGCCGCGGAGCCCACATCCCGTTTCGGGCCAGCAAGCTCACGCAGGTGCTCAAGGACTCGTTCGTGAACGCCAAGGCGAGGTACCCGCGCCCATGTGTCTCAGGCGCTGAGGCTCACAGAACGGTCATGATCGCGGCTGTGTCGCCCTGTGCATCGTCTGCGGACCACACGATCAACACGCTGCGATACGCCGACCGCGTCAAGGAGAAAAGCGTGCCGGACGACGGCCTCTTGGACCCGATGCTCGTCAAGGTCAAGCGTACGCCCTCGCTGCCGCAGGCGACGGGCTTAGCGCTGCGTAGACTTGGCGGCCGCGCAGAGTCCGGGGAGCAGCCCCGAGAAGCCCCCGCCGCCTCCGCCCCTCGGGAGCAACTCGCTCGCCGACTTGATGTCGGAGGCCGTGTCGCGCAATCTGACCGACCTGCCCCACGACGATGACGACGACGATGGCCTTGACGACTTATCGACGTACTCGGACGGCGAGCACATCGACTACGACGACGTCCGGCGCGACTCGAGCGCGAGCCAGGAAGACATCAAGGCGCTCCACAGCGCCCTGCGCAACCAGGCGCCCGATGGTACCTGTCTATGCCCCCGGCGCTGCAACGTCGCGTGTGACGCAGGCGACGTGGACGACGAAGACCACTCCCTCGAGGAGCTCCATGAAGTGGTGGGCTGCGATGCGTGGCGTCGCCTGGAGGCTCGGGCCACCGTAGGTGCAGACGCTGTATGAAGAGCAAGAAAACCTCCTGCGCTGCCACATGACGGCCATCCAAGTACGACAGCGGCGACGAGGCCGTTACCGTGTGTTTCTAGGAGAGCGCCGAGCTGCTCACGGAGGAAGGCATCTTGCTCTCGAATGTCCAGGGCGAAACAGTTGTGGACTACGACATCGACCACTATGCCCAGCGGCTGGATGAGGTGAATATGGGAAGCGAACGTAGTGCTACCGCTTGGTGGTAGATATTGGCCAAGAAGGAGGCGACGATCCGTCGACTCCGGCGCCAGCTGGCGCAATTTCGCCGCCGCTGTCAAGAAGAGGAAGCCGCGGCACAGCGGGTAGACCAAGTTCCTTTCTATTGACAATGCGTGTGATCCGAGTCACATCGCATGGTGAAACGTGTAGTTATTTGTGGTTAAACGACGCAAAAATGCTTACTCCTGCTTGTCCTCCGCAAGCTGCTTGTCGACAAGCTTCTTGGCAATGGCAGCGGTGGCATCCTTGGTGGCATCCTTGACGACGCCGCTAATGTCGGCAATGACCGAGCCCGAGTTCGACTTGATGTTGTTCAAGGCAGCATCAATGTTGTCCTCCTGAGCCTTGAGGAAGGGCTGGAGGAAGTGGCTGAAAATGAACGTGGCGCCCTGCGTCGAGGGGAGGAAGAGCCACACAAGGAAGCCAAGCTTGAAAGCGTAGTAGAAGGGGACCCAGAAGAGAAGGTAGTCAACAAAGACCTCAACGATCTCAAAGCAGCAGTACACCACCCAGTACGTGAGCCACTGCACATCGTCCGTCTTGCTCTCCGACTCAATGGCCTTGAACGAGGCGTAGGCGGGATACACAAAGCCCACAAGGTTGCACAGGAGGCCAGCACCAAAGCCAACGAGCACAACGAGGAGAAGGAGCACGACGCCGCCCGCCGTAAGGTAGACCTTGTCGACGCCCGTCTGCTCCTCGAGCTGCACGAGGATCGGGTACTTGTTGAGCTCGGCCTTGGCCTTCTCGAGCTGCGCCTGGACGTGTTCCATCGTGTGCTTCCTGTCGACCGACTGGCAAATTCCGAAATGAAAATTCCCCACCAGAGAAACGCATCCGGATACGCCGAATTTAGAACCCTTGCCGCGCTATTTGCACGCCGACGAACACGGTGCCCAAGGAACATGGCGGCGCAACATGGTGTCGACTCGTGGAGAGAGGGCAACGCTAGTCGAGCCTTCGTGCCGAGCCCCCCGGCGCGAGCATGAAGCCTGCGCCTCGGGGCAAGCGGAGGGAAGGGAGGGACGAGCACGGGGTTAGGGCTTGACTTTGCAGACGCCTTTTTTCATGACCCACAATCACGAGCTGCTATTCCTGTTTGCTTGGATTGAACTTGGGTGCATTGAGCGCACCATGATGCGAGCCAAGGTGGGGCTATGCGGCCCTTGGATGCAGTATCGACATCTGCCCTGTGAGTGAGCGCCATGCAAAAGCCACGAGCTGTCATGGGCAACCTGGCGGCGGTCGTCAGGCCGAAGGGGCTTTGCCTATCATTTTTAATGGCGGGTTGCGTGCGATTAGTCGATCGACTGGGAGTGATTGTGAGGTCACCGTATCCGGACGTCCGCGGAAGCATTGACGAAACATTTCAAGAGCATGGACAAGGCGGTGGCGCAGCTGCGAGAGACGCTCGAAGCATGGGACCTGCAAGCGCTGGACGAGGCTGAAGAACGCCTAGGTATTGACAAGGTGTACATCTTCCTCGCTCTTGTCGTCGCGACGTATGTCGTGCTTGTGGGCGGCGTTGGCACCGGTTTCCTCGCGACAGTGCTCGGATTCATATATCCAGGCTACGCGTCCTTCCGCGTGCTGCAGAAGCCCGACCTCGTGCGCAAGAGCGAAACGCGTCTCTGGCTCATGTACTGGATCGTCTTTGCATGCTTCAAGCTCGCGGAAGGGCTAGTGTTCGACCGCCTCTTGTCGTCTGTGCCCAATTACAACTCGTTCAAACTCATTGCGATCGGTGCTCTTTTCATTCCGTCGACCCGCAGGACCTGTATGTTCTACAACCAATATCTCGTTCCACTGCTCAAGCCCACGGAGAGCACCGTGGACAAGCTCCTCCGCGAGGCCAAGTTTGGCGTCGACTGCGCGACAAGCGACGTTGGCGAGTCGAAACTCTTCCAAGGCATTGCGCGCTTCCTCCAGAAGAAGGCTTCGAAGCCCAAGCAGAGCTAATGCCTCGGCGAATAGAATAGTGTGTCCTACGACCGCGCTGCCGCACCTCGCAGACGCATGGGCACCCGAGAAGCAGCCGTCGCAGCAGCGAGAACCAGCATCGAGAACATGAGCGCTGCAGGTTCGAGCGAATCATAGAGATCGAGGAAAACGACGCGTGATTGGTGAAAAATACGATGAAATGCATAGGTTTCCATGATTTCAGCCAATCAGGTGGTAGGTGGGCGTGCAAGATCGCGACGCTTGCATTGGATCCACGTGCGAGCATGACGGGCAACCAAGAGGTCGTGCTGCGCGTGGCGGGTGGAAACGAGGACGCCGCTTTCGTAGCCGCGCTCTCGCCTTCCTTCGAAGAAGAGCTAGTGCTCACGGCGCAGCTGGAGCGAGCCGCGGCCAAGGGCGAGCGAATCTTCGAAGAGCTCTACACGTTTCGCAGTTGTGCTCGCGCGCTGCCTGCCGTCTCGGACCCAGCGGCGCACGCTCAGGTGTTTCGAGGTACGTTGGCCGCCAGGCTTGATGGTTCGCGATGCTGCCGTAGTGTTGCGCCCGCAAATGCGCCAGCTCAAGGTCCTGAGCGATTTTTGCTACGAGACCACCGTTCTCTTGAGCAGCAACGTCCAAAAGCTTACAACCCAAGACGCGTGCACGCGCGTAGTCCCTGACGTCCTCCTCGCCGCTTTCATCCTCGTGCTGGACGTCCTCTTGAAGCTCAACCACCTCGCCGACATCAAGGCGGGCCTGCGCAACGACTTCTCGGTCTACAAGCGGTGGCCACCGGAACGATTCGCGTCATCGCCTCACACGCCCATAGCGCATGTCAGCACGTCAGGGACGACGCCGCGGCCGCCGAGGTCCAAGTGCTCCAGGAGTTTCTCGGTAGCACGACGCACCCCAAGGGTTTCATCTTCAACTCGCTCCGCCACAACCTCCACAACGTCAAGCGGCACGTCCTGGCCGCACCTCAACCTCACACATC
>JNBR01002432.1:0-38232 GCA_002081595.1 Achlya hypogyna
CCATCGTTCTCGACGAGGCCTAAATGTAATGCGATTAGTTGGTGTGTATTGGCGTGATCGTTGCAGAAGGCTCAGAGGCGGTCGGATGTGGCCCAATGCAGTTGACACATTGACAATGAGAGGCCGTCCTCGCAGAACGCCAGGAATTGACTTCCTCCGTACTTCCTGGCGTATTGCGGACGTCTACATCGAGTGGTCAGGTATTGCTGCACTGGGAAATTGGCTAAAGAAGGCGGAATGCAAACGCTAGCAGCCATATCAAGGAGCACCGATCGCAAGCAGTGCACCTGTTCGAGTAAGCTATCAAGGCGCACACGACGACACTGAGGCTCTTTGGTTCATAAGTTAAGGTCTACCATCTATCTACACAATGTGGTGTTCATCGCCGAGGTGCTTGGGCGTTGGGGTCGCGGGCTCAGTGGCATCACTAGCCCGGGGTGTGAGCCAGAGCACAGCGACGTCTGGCACCGCGGCAACTTTGGCAAAGTGCCACTGCGTCCCTGCACCTAGCACAAGCAGAAAGAGCGCGAGCGGCAGGTGCCACACAGCGAATACGAGGTGGTCGTTGTCCCAGAGCGCCACGGCAGTCATCATGAGCGCCGTCCCGAGGCAGGCCGTAGTCACAATGAAGCTTACGCGGTCGTCGCAGCAAGCAAACAGCGCAACGAAGACCATCGTTGTGAGGCCGACCCCGACCGCAAGTCCTGCGTCAAGGGTTTCGCCGAGTGCAAAGTAGAGGAAGAGCCCGAGGCCAAGAATGCCGCCGGCACACAGCACTGCACGCATGCCGGTGTAGACCCACTGTCGCAGCACGCGGCGCGCATGACCGATGCCCAGGAGCCCCGTGAGGACGATGACGGCGGCGATGGCGGCGACTTCGCTCACCGTGAGCAGGAAGAAGTATTCGAGCAGCAGCAAGATGAGGGCCATGTGGCTGATAAAGCGAAGCCCGCACATGGCAGCATACGCACCAAACGCCAAGGTGAAGAGCAGCAGCGACTCGGGGACGACTGTCATGGCTGGCGGCAAAAGGGAAAGTGGCAGCTCCATGCGATTGTTGGCCGCGAGTCGGAGCTTCCTCCTTCACCATGGCGATTCCAGAGAGCCAGCAGGCGGATTGTACCAAGTCCGGCTCGAGACAGACGGCGCACGGGATGTCTGCCAATGCAAAGTGTATCACTCGATCTAATGTCATGGAATTTATACGAGGCGAATCGTGTGACAAAAGGCGCGGGAAAGCTTTAACAACAGGTGAGGTGCAAATGTGCAGGCGGCTCGAGCTGTATATCGTCAACGCATCACGTACGGCTTATGAAGTGTGGCATCGATGCTACGGCCGCCAATAGCGCTAGCCCCACTGCCTCAGCGCAGCCTCTGTTTGGCGCTAGAGATGCCCGAACATTGCGCTCCTCCGTCTCTCGAGCACGAACGGCACCTTGTGGCAATAACGATTAGGAAACTGTTCGGGTTGACGTCGTCGACACCCAGGCCGCGTAGCTTATTAAGGTCGCAAAGTCAACCTGCACCAAAGGGTTATGTGGGTGAGAAAGTTAGGTAGAACAGCTAGAGCCAATTCTGCACCGGAGGCCTGTCAATCCAGGGAGGTCAAGTCACGCGTGTCAAACCCGAGTAAATCAAGGGTCAACCTAAGGAGCCTACGGTGTCCGTAGACCACAAGCTCGCACAAGGTTTTAGCCACCGAGTGCAAACTAATAAATTATGAGACGACATGTCTTGAAATGAAGTGCGCCTGGCCAACCCTGGACAGCGATGGAGAACTTCCGTCGGCGCTGGACCAACGCGTGTGATTGTAGCAGGTGTATTTTTAGTCATGAACACGACGAGGTTCAAAGGTGATTGCCTTCCATCCTACTACGTCTCCACGCAGCGCAAGGGCTCGGGGCACGCCCTTCCTCATGAAGAAGCCCCTGTCGTAGTGGCATCGCTGCCCGATGCCCATATCGAAATCAATCAGTCGACAGCCATCACTAAGCAGCAGCGTTCGCGGCCAAAAACGCCAACGTCGACAAGGCCCATGCGACCGTCTCTCTCGGAGCAATTGGCGACCATTGGTCAGCAAGCACAAAGTCTAGTTAACGCTCTCTCGCGGGAAGCCCCAGCGTCCACCAAGCTCACAGTTCCGACAGCAACTATGACAGTCGGGCGCCTTGAATGCAAGTTTCCGTCGCCGGTGCACTTTGAAGACGCCGTTTGCCGGTACCAATTCCTCGTTGCGTCACGAGACATTGCTATGTACATGTACTACCGAGATATGACCCACGTCACGTTTGAGCAGCGATCATGGAGGTTTGATTTGATATTATTCCAGTCTCAGCCTCATCGTGGGCGGTTCCTAGTCTGAAATTCAAAATCGCTCACGCGCTCGATCAATTTGGTTCCGACTACGACCACACAAACCCCAACCACTACGTGGTCATCGGCTTTGCCTCCATGTCGGATTGGCGCCGCGTCCAATCCTTCCTGCTCAGTAAATTACCACGCCACCCACGTCCCTCGCGCCATCGGCTGCTGCAGCACTCACACTAATACACGCCTCGAATGCGGAATCCTCTCCTGCAACCTCCAATCTCTCTGCCGTCTGGTCTGCAAGTGGCTTTCTGGTTGTGTGTGCCAGTTGCTGTTGGTGCCTCTTTGTGTCGCTCTTGGGGGCAGTTAAGTCCCCGAGGCCTCGTGCGTCTCTCCGATTGCCTTTTGGAACCCAAGACTCTGCATTGCAAGCCCTTAGAGCGATCTTGATGGGTTAGTTTCCCTTTCAAATTTGGAGTCAACGGGTCTTACACCGTTCCAGTGCGCAGCTGGTTTGTTTCCCAAACGACCCCAGTGATCAAGCTTCCCATCAACCTCGGGACGCAGCATTACATGGCACGAGACGTGATCGCGTCCGTCCACGGAACTTCGCCTCGCGTTGCAGGGTGAAGGTTAGAGCAATAAGATTAGGTCGACAACTAGGGGACAAAGAGCACGGGCGCTACAGCGTGGGCTGTTGGCACTGCTGCAGGATGGCAACGACGGCGGCCATCGGTGGACGCCGGGTGGGCGAGAACTGAAGGCAGTCCGCCATGAGCTTGCCAAGCGGGTGGTTCG
This sequence comes from Achlya hypogyna, assembly GCA_002081595.1. Taxonomy (NCBI): domain Eukaryota; phylum Oomycota; class Saprolegniomycetes; order Saprolegniales; family Achlyaceae; genus Achlya; species Achlya hypogyna. Next base: position 3,106 of record JNBR01002432.1, read on the forward strand.
CAGGCACGGTGGGCTTGAGCGTGCCCGTGAGAATTTTCATCATGATTTCGTGGTAGTTGTGGGCACTGACATCCCCAAACGGGGCTGCTTGCGCGTCCAGCGTCAGCAACAATAGGCCGAAGGCGTACACGTCGGCTTTGTCACTGACCTCGCGCCCCTGTAGCAGCTCAGGTGCGCTCCATTCGCTTGTTGTTGGCGGGTGGTGCGTGGTGAAGGTTGCGATCGAGCCGTGGCCGACCCCAAGGAGCTTCACACCGTTGGTCTTAGAGGAAATCAGCACCGTCTCGGGCTTGACGTTGCGATGAGCGATGCCAAGCGCATGCAAGTACGCGAGTGCGTCGGCGATCTGAAGCGCCCAGGCGAGTTTGTGCTCAGGCCACGAGAAGGGTTGGTCGGCTAAGACGTCCAACAGCGGCGTGCCAGGCACAAATTCCGTGACGCAGCTCAGCCCCGAGTACGGTGTGATGCAGAAGCCAAGGAACGTCGCGATGTGCGGGTGGTGTACGTTGGCGCCAATGTGGACTTCGGCCATGAGGAGGCGGCGCGACCGCGACAGCTTGTGCGACGACGCGTTCCGGTTTAGTCGCTTGATGAAAACATCCTGGCCGTCGAGAAGCGCATGTTCACAGACCATGGTGAGAGACGGGATCGGGGCGGCGTCCACGATTGCTGTCGGGTCGATCCACCATTCATGCTGCAGCGGCGCGAGCTCGTCGTACTCGTACGAGTTGAACGTCACAAAGCGGTCCGGGGAGATGTCCCGGCGAAATACTTCGTCCACGGGCGTGGCGTACTTCTTGAGGTTTCCATACATCCGACGCACAGTCGACGAACGCAACTGCCGAGATGTAATAGACGAGTCGGAGCCCTTGGACTTGGAATGCTTCGGAGAGGCCACGACGTCGTCGTCGTCCTTGGCGGGCTCAGGCGCGGGTTCGGCCGACGCTGACGCGTCCACGCGGTACTCACTGGTAGCCGCCTTGGTCGGCGCGGCCTTGGGGCGAAGCTCGATCGTCGCAGGCACGTCCGGCATCTGCGCGGCTGTGGAAGAGCTGCAGGCGCCCATGAGGATGCGAAGATGAAGGTGGCAGGGCGATGGCCAGAGAATGAAGCGACCGCGCTTCAAAAACGATGCGATCCCACTTTATGTAACGCTGGCGTAACGCTAAGGGATCCTGCGGCAATTGAATACTATTTCTCTTGCTGCCAGTATGCTTTGCAAAGAAACGCAAAAAAATACGCCCCGCACGGATACGCTGTCCGGTTATAACTCCTGTTAGAGTGGTCTGTCCCACAGTTCACTGGATAAGGTACAATGGTGTTAGGCGTTTAATACTGTTATATCGTGTGGTTGAAGTCGCGAGTGGCCAGGACCTCATGACAACGATCTTGTGCAAGCTCCAGCAACAGACGAGCGCTCTGCGTGGCGTCGGCAGTGCGGAACGCGCGGCAGCGGACGAGCATGCACCTGTGCACGGACTGGGCGGCTGAAATTTTGGCTCAGCTCGTACCGGTACGCGCGCGCTGGTCGGGCAGGCGTGGCCCGAGCTTGTTGATGGCATCTGGGTTCGATTCCCTGAGGTTCATGTCGCGATGGTCATGGTTGGTGGCCGAAAGTTGACTTTGGCCATGGCTTCCACTCTTTCGCCACGGGGACACGCAAGGCGTGCGTCTAGCATTCGACGAGGCGCCGTCAATGACTCGTAGCCCGCGGCATGTCGCGGCGTCCATGGACTTCGGCGGCGTGCGACGCGCGCGGATTCGGCGAGATGCATCGCCATGGGTCCTAGGGCCGTCCATTAGCGTCGTTGAGATGCCATGCGCTGTGAGGCGTCTACCATTCGGTCTACGAAGGTAGATGCTGTTTTAAAGGAGTTTCTCCAAACAAATCGTCGCAATAAAGGAATTGCGCTGCTAGAAAAGGCGCGTTTTTTGTTTTCGTAATATATTATATTTATGGTGATCGTATAGCAATTTAGAATACTGAAATTGCAATATTGAATTTAAAATAGTTTGGTTAGTCGGAGAAATATTGTTTAGTCGATAAGCTCCGTGCTTTTTTACTCTTAAATACAATTGAAATATGCCATTGAATTCTTTATATCCAACCTTATATTTTAATGAAACTCTGCGGTCTGCTGAAAAATATCTTTAGTAGAAAAGCGATTATGGCTTAGTAGAAGGCCAGTTCCATCGCACAACGAGGCGGAGCCATGAACGCGTCGGCGTACGGCTCATGCGCCGAGGACATGAAGGTCCCCACCAAGGTGCTCAACATCCTATCGCTCGTGCTGTCAGCATCGGTCTTCACCTACAAGCTCAAGAAGGCGCAGGGGCGACGGTTCCCGGCCAACGGCGCCATGCTTACGTGGTACGTGTCCCGTCCTTCATCCGCGGCCGCTCATCACCAGGCACCCAGCGGGTACTCTGTGCTCCTTTCCGCCATGATGGTGCTGGACAGCATTCGCGACCAGGAAACTCCATCGTCCCACGGCGGCATCACTACTTGCCGCCTCATTGGCATAGCGTACCAGTTTTTCGCGTCCCTTGTCGTGTGGAACTGGATTCTCACGGTCGTCGTTCTCTACATGGTACCGCGCTGTGCCTCCTCTCCGCAGTGCTCATAACCGTGCGTAGGTACTTGGGCGTCGGCTACCGTACTCGGTCGTGGGCAGCTACGACGCCGTGTACTACTGCCTCCTTACCTGTGTGCCGTCGATCTTGCTCTCAGTGGGTCTCTCGCGGAACGCGTTCGGGTGGAACTCCGACACCAAGACGTGCTGGGTTGTGCATCCCCGACAGTCCTTCATGCTCTTCCATTCGCAGTTGCTCTTTGGCCTCGTGGTGTTTGGTGCAATGCTACCGTCGCTACTGCCGCGCCTGGCCGACCGCAAAGAGCTTCACGCGCCCTTTTACTTTTGCGTGTACATGGCCGTGGCCGCGGCGCTTCTCTTGCTCTTCGGTATCAACCTCGTTATCCACGAGAACAACAGCTCCAGTGCCTACGTCGCCTCGACGATGCCCACCTACTGCGCTCTCCACGCGATCGACCTCTCGCTCTTCGGGGCCATATCCGCGCTTTTGCACCTCTGGCCGTCCTACTCCGATCTGGCGCCCGCCGCGGTGCGCGTGGTTGGCCGCCGTCTTGCTTACGAGACTTCTGTAGGAGGAGAAGCACTGGTCACAACACGACGAGCCCGAGACCGTCGACGAAAGCCAGCGGCCCGGTGCCCGCACACCGTCGCACCACTCGCTGCCCGAGTCGCGCCACTCACATGCCTCGTCGCAGCCGTTGTCGCTCCCGTCGTCATCGGCCAAGTCTTCCCGACCAGGGTCGTCCGTCAAATCGGCGTCTCGCCCGGGCTCCCACGCCATCTTGCGCTCATATGTCATGGGGTCGTCGGCTTCGACGGCAGCAACGCTAGACACGACACCGCATGCGCACCCAGACCTGTGCCTCTCAGCCTTCGACTCGGCCTGCGGCACGGCCGTGTCGGTGCCGCCTGACGTCCAGGTGCGAATGGCCCAGCAACAAGCCACAGTGGTACGTATTTGCCACGTCGATTGCTGGTGTAAGCGATGGAGCAGGCGTATACGAACCTCATGCTCGGGTACGTTCGGGACCAGCTCATGGCCGAGGGATACGACATGAGTTCGCGCGAGATGAGCACGTTTCTGTCGACGCTCACGCGCTCTGTGCTCGCATCGAGCCGCTCCATGGCTAGTACGAACCCCAATACGCTTGACGTGCGGCTAGTACAGGCCATGGAGCGCTACCGCCGCGAACAGCAAGCGACGGACCTCTCGGTGTCGTCGTCATCGCAATACAACACCAACTCGAGCTCCAAGAAAAGCGTGCACTTCAAGGACCTCGACCTCGACGCACGCCTTGCGATGGCTCGTGAACGCTATGCACGGGAGCAAACGTTCATCATGGGCAACGCCACGGAGCTCTCGACGTCGTCTGCTGAGTCCAGCCCAACAAGCAGCGTGAGCGCCGGCAACGACCTCGACGCCCGCCTTGCTGCTGCCCGACAGATGTGGCTCGCAGACACGTACGAAGGCGATCTCGATGACCTCGACGAGGAAAAGAGCCCCTACGATACATAAGGGCGACGGTCGCGTTTGTATTTAATTTCCACTCCTTTTTGCGCTACTATGGACCAGCGGTGAAGCAAACGCGCTGCAATCAGTGCTATGAAGGCGCTTGCAGCATGGACGGAGCGCAGAAACTTACACTAGACTGCCTCGAGAATCGGCATGAATGGTGGGTGCTCCGACGAGTCGGCTGGGTCCTTCCACGAGGAGCTAACCACGGCCAAGCCTTCCAGTCAAACAGGCCGACAGAGGTCGCAGTATACGATCGAATTGTGTTGGCTCAAGACGCTGTTTTCATCTACTTTCGCCGGCACCGCGCCGATTGACTACACGACACTCCTCTGGACCCTAGCCCCGCTCCCCAGCATATCTGGTGCTGCAATCAACGTTGGTTGGGTTCTCGCGGAGAAACGTGCAAACGTTGCGGTATGAATCAGCGCTGCGTTGCCTGGCGTTGCGTCTCCAGGATTGTTAAGATCTCTGCAAACGCCGGGCGCTCCGTAGGCTTCACCGACACGCATCGCTCGTAGAGAAGCTTGACTTCAGCTGAAGCAGACTTTGGCATCATCGGGCGCAGTCCGTCGGCAACAATGGCGCGGAGCAACTGTATGCTACTCCCATGAGCTGCATACGGTGGGCTTCCTGTGTGCAATTCCGCGAGCACTAAGCTTGGGGGTCTTTCAAGTTCATATTTGTTTCCGCACGTACCGATGCCAAAGCTGTAAACGTCTGCCTTTTCGCCGAGGTTTTCGTCTCCGAGGAGTACTTCGGGGGCCGTCCACATGGGCACGCCACAAAGCGGCAGGGTTTCCTCTCCCTCCAACGCTGCAAAGCCCATGTCAGCCACGTGGGCACCCTTGTCACTACAAAAGCCATCCAGTCGTAGCTCAACCGAAGGTACCGACCGACCTCAGGAAAATGTTGCCTGACGTGAGGTTCCCATGAATGAAAGCTGGGGTTTGCGCATGGAGATACACCATGGCTCTGCACACATCGATGGCGATCGGCATCATTCGGCCGGTCATCGACAGATTGAAACATTGAAGCGCGGAAGCAAGCGAGCCGCCCGCCATCCAGTCCGTCACCAAGTGCCTGGCTCATTGGTTAGTCTCGTGCGACGATTCCAAATGCACAAGTTGTCGTGCGGATCACACGAGTAGCCGAGGATGCTCACGACGTTGGGGTGCTGTAGCGTCGAGATTGAGTTGATTGTCGATACTAAGCTCGGGCTTTGAACGAGATAGTCTGCGAGCCGCTGAACTGTTATGGTCTTTCCGCAGTACGTCCCTTGATAAAGCTGTCCAGAACTTGACCGTGACAAGCTTTGACCCAGCTGCAGCGCGTCCCACGGGATCGGGGCTACTGACGTGGCTACCGTTGCCTTGAAATTGGTGAGGTACTTGGACGATGTAGGCTTGGGCGCACAAGGCACCGAGGTGTGTTGGACTGAAGGCTTTTTGGTCGTGGTTGCACGGTTGCCCATCGTTGTACCTGTTGTTTTGGATTGTGAAGCGTCCACATGCACTGGTGGAGACCTCTTAGTAATGGTACATGTCGATGCGCACCTGGATTTTCTTGTCGCCACTGGTGCAGCACGCTGCAACTCCGCATTCAGATTCTGAAATCAATCAAGAGCCAAGGGCTCGGTGAAACTTCACACATGTGTAGCGTCTCTTTAGCACTCAGTACCGAGCCATGCACTTGCCGAAGCCTGTTCCAAGGAGAACAGGAATCCGACGGGGGGAAGCGAAACCTTTGTTCACAGTAGCCCTCTGGTGAACGCATGATGCAACGAAGAGTTCCACGTTTAGCTCTATGAACCATGCTCAAAGGTCTCAAAGGTCAAGGGTCTCAATTTCTTTCCGAACGAGCGAGTCGAACTCAACGATGAGCTGATCAAAGCCGGGACGCCCTGCGGGGTCGTCGAGGACGCAGCGCTGGTAGATGCTCTCGATGCTTTTGGGTGCGTCAACCGGAAGCGTCGGTCGCAGTTGCTTGTACGCAATGTCGTGAAGTAGCCGCTGGGCACCGCGTCTGCCGATGTTGAGCTCAGCGTAAGGCGCCTTCCGCGTCAAAATTTCCGCCAGCACTAAAGGAGTGGTGATAAGTCGCGTCGTCGGGGCTGCAAGGAGCTACCGATGCCAAAACTGAACACGTCGGCCTTTTCTGTGTAAGTTTCACCGCGGTGAATCTCGGGTGCTGTCCAAAGCGGGGTGCCGCGGAGGCTTAATGCGTCGTCCGTGAGTAGTCGTACAAAGCCGAAGTCGGCTATCTTCGCCACCTGAAGGTTGGAGCTAGTTCCCACCATCTGAGTTAGCCTTACTACACTGGTGGGATGAAGATTACCTGATGAGGATGTTGGCAGCTTTGAGGTCGCGGTGGATGTACTTGGGTGTCTGCGAGTGCAGGTAGGCCATACCACGGCAGATGTCCACCACAAAGCGCAGCAGCGGCTCCTGCCAGCGCAAGGCGATGCTGGGATCATGCAGGAGAGTGGCCAAGTCACCACGCTCCATGAACTCCGTGACGAGGCAGCTACAAAGCGCGTGAGTTGCCATCAGACGAGGAACAGCGACGTACAGGTTCTCTTGGGAATCAGCACTAGCACCAATGAACAATATGATGTTGGGGTGGCGAAGGGTGGAGAGCAGCTGGATTTCGTTGGCAAATAGAGCGACGTTAGTGGCATTGATCTGCTGCTGTAGCATCTTCTTGATGACGACTGGCGTTCCGTGGTAATCGCCCATAAACACTTCGCCACACGCGCCTTGTGCAAGTCGCTTTCCAAAGCGCAGGTCGTCAAACGTGATCGCCGCTCGGCGCAACGAAATGTCTGTGCCAAGCATCGTACCAACAACGGACTTTGACGGCTTGGGCGGCGTCGGCGGTGGCCGCGTCGGCGGCGTTGTCGGCGGACGGGGCCTGGCGTCTGGCGTCGGATGGGGCTTGACGTCTGGCGTCGGCGGGTATGACTTTGATTTGCTCGTCTTGTTGCCCATTTCTCTTTGGCTGGCGCCGTGACAGGCAGCTCGATGGATTGATCACCGAATTGCACACACTCCAATTTTGTATGCGTGTGATTCAGGTGAAAATCGTTTCCCACCAGGATAAACACGGCGTATTTTGCGCAATTACCTTGAAATTGGTAGCGTGATTAATGTGGTAAACAACAAACTGCACAGGATTGTAAACTGACTTCCAAATTTTAATGCAAATTAAACTTGGTTTTTGTATGCAATGTAATTGGATTTATAAAATCTCCGTGGTAAATCGAATTAATTGTGGCTTGGACTCTGAGCTGATAAAAAATCTTATTGCGGCCACCTACGCGGACGCCATGGGGATCCGCCTGCGGCTATGGAAGACATGACGTGGAGAAGAAGAGTTAGGTTGAAGAAGAGTTAGTTCTGAAGAGTAGAGATCGGGATGAATTGCGTTTCGAGGCCCGCGAAGCGACCGTTGATGCGTCGGCGCTTGGCGGCGACCTGCTGGCGCGACTCGAACACAGGCTTGTCTTTGGCCGTGCGGTTTTTCCGCTTGTCCTTCCAGCGGGCAACGCGGTCCTCGCGGGTCAACGTTGCCTTCTGAAACACCGGCGGGCCACAGACAAGTCCGCCAAGTACCGGCAGCGATCGCTGCGTGAGCGTCGGAATCCGGCGATCCAGCGTTGGCACACGGGCGTCCAACGTCGGTACACGGGAGTCGACAGTGGGAACTCGAGCAACGACAGGAGGCAGACGTGCATTCACGATGGACGGCGCCGGAGACTGCGCGGCAAGGCAGGTAAAGAGGTCGGCCACATCATCGACAAAGAATGCGTCGGCCTCGTCCTGCAGGACAGCAGCCGAAGACTCCTTCTCGAGGTCGTCGAACATGGCAGAGATCTCGTCAACGACATCGGCGTCATTAGAGGCAGCACCGAGGTCGTCAAAAATACTGGCGATCTCGTCCACGACGGCGGCATCGTTCTGGTCACCTTCGAGGCTCGCAAACAGCTCCGAGATTTCGTCCACTACAACAGCATCGCCCTCGAAGGCGCTGAACAGGTCGCTCATGAGGTCAACGTTGGCCACATCGTCCATAACGGCATCATCTTCGTCCCGGGGTCTCTTCTTCTTGTTGCATGTGCTGTCGCTTAGGCCGCGATCAGGACTCCAGACCAGCGGCTGTTGTAGTCCTTGGACGCGGCCAAAAGGGGCGATCCCCTGTAAAAATTTTGACTTCCATACCCGTACATCTCGAACTGGGTGGGGGTGGGGGTGAAAGCGAGGGTCGTCATTGTTCTGAAACTGGCAGTGAACGACGAGGTGCGGGAGGACGATGAGAAAGCGCGAGCGCGGATGGGCGGGGGGGCGGCGAGTTGCAGGAACGGCTCCGTCGCGTGCTAGTCCTGCGCCGCGAGTATACGAAAGAACGAGGCTTTCGAAGGCTGTGCAAAATGCAAAGTGACCGCCTTCGACCACGCAGGGACCATCACCCTACCGTTACACCCCCCGCCCTACAAATTTCAAGACAAAGTAGGGGGACCTACACTCACGCTCACCAGGGGATAGGGTTCTGGCGCGTTGTGATTGGTTCAAATGTCTATCCATGGAAAATCCCGTTTTCTACCAATCAGACGGCACTGCGTCAACAACCAATTCTTTTGTAAAACAAGTGCACTTGGCGATTGACCGCCATGCAGTGGTCAATACCTGTCGGCTTGGCTATCGGAGGAGCTAACGTCCAGGTGAATCCAGGACAGAAAAGGCCACGGTGGAAATAGAAGGGGAATTGAAAAGAGCATTGACGGGAGAGAACCATGTCGTTTGATTAGCTAACCGGTGGAACTGGACACCATGTGGAATCGAAACTACCGCTCCGTACGGACCGTACGTTCAGCCACATGGTTGTACGTTTGAAATGTACGTTTTCTGAATCTACAAATGATCTTTTAAAAACAAGCTTATTTTAATGATCTAGAGAAATTCTATTAAGCACGGCAGTATATCGTTTGAAATAGGAGAATTCTCAGTAATAAAACAATTGTGCTTGGACTTGGAGAAAAAAATATGAGCGGAATAAAAATGCGTGGAGGGCGTCACTTTTGATTTGGCTACGAAAATGGCAACGACCAAGTCTCAAGGCGCTATTTATTCGGCCACCGCTGGCTCCGGCTCCTGCAAGCGGAGCTACGACGATGACCTCGACGCGGCCAACGTCGATGATGTCTCCGCCCTCTTCGACGATCTTAATGCCCAGGAGCGTAAGCGCGCACGCCGGGCCTCGCACCATGGTCTATCCGGCACTTGTCGCGCCACGTCACGCTGCCTAAATCAGCCCAAGGCCGTTGACCAAGATACGTATGACGCCAAGATGGTGGACGACGTGTCCAACTTGTTTAGCAGCCTCATCGACGACGCAACCGAAGACACGAAGCAGGTTGGTTGACTCTCTAGTGTAGTTTGCATGTGTAGTGTAGCGCCTTGTGGCATTTATCATGGTCCATCATTCCTTGTGGAATTGGGCGTGGTATTTGCCACTTGGCCCCCTTAACCCTTTAGAGTCGCCCTCTATGGCGCTCTGTGGGGCTTTGGGGCTGCATTCTGCCCGATTGTGAGGACCACGACTCAACCTCTTGCTGTCTAGCATACATTTGGCACGTACGGTGCACCCAAGTCTACGACGTGCGGAGGCGGCCTCGGAGGTGAACTCCTCTTCAGCGACCTCGTCGTCACGACAGTCTCAAGTCTGGTTCCGAATGATGACACTTGTGGCCCCGCGATCAAGGAGAGTGTGTTCGAAATGCAAATGGCATTTCGCGAGACGTCAGCTACGCGCTTGTGGTATGATGTCTCGCGCAGTGCTATTTGCGTCTCCGTACGGCACAGTCGCCCTGCTCTCAGCCTCAATAAGTTGAGTTCAATCAATCTATTACATCAGCAAGATTCTGCGTCGTCTTGGTGTATGGTGAATGGCAGCCATGCAGTTGACATCTAAAGGTCAAAGCCGAGGATACACGTCTCGAGCAAGTCTTGGTCCACAGGGCGATGCACACCTCGTGCGATCAACTCTAGCTACCGATGCACGGCCGATGCATGTCGGGAGCGAAGCCAAAATGGTGCACGGCCTCAGCAAAGCGCGATAAACAAGAAACAAGTAGATTCATTTCGAGTTCACAAGGAATGGTTCAACTCATCTTCGAACACCAAAGTCAACGCCTTGCATCCAGCCAACTTGATCGCCCTCGTAGCGTCGTCCCGACGGAACCAGCTGCACGCACTCGTCCACAGGATGCCGCTATCTTGCGCATGTGCGTCCTCTGCTCTCACGAGTGGAAAGGAACTTATATCGTCCCAGCGCAGTTCCGCGCCTGAGTGCCTACCGCCTCTGCGAGCCGAAATCCATATCTTGCCATATCTCAATGCACTCAGTTCGACAACAAACTCTCGTAGTAGCTTTTTCCGGTACGGTGTACTGAAATTTGTTTAATTTGTCATGATATTTCAGACAACTTTGAACTAACTAACGAAAGGTGCGGATACGTGCAATCGTCTACTTTACTGAAGGCGACGAAGGTGATTGCAAAGTTGTGATGGGTAGGAAGGGATTTTCGAGACCGGCGTAGCGCCCGCGGATGCGCCGACGCTTGGCTGAAGCTTGCTGTCTTCGGATGGAAAAGGTGCGGTGACGTCTTGGTGAGGTTTCCTTGAGATGTGGAGGACCGCAAAGATAATGTTTGTGATCCATGAGAATGGAGCGATGAACCATGGGCAGACGGTTGTCGAGGGGGCGACTTAAGTCCTCAGGCGATGGAAAGAAGGCAGAGAGTCCTTGTTCAAGCCATTCGCGGTCAGCGTCCGTCCATTCCATGGGCGTCGTGGCGACGGGAAACGCAGCAAACGAAAGCTCCATTTGGCTTGGAATCGCGCTGTGGAAATACAAAACTGAACCTTCACAAGAGATACATATACACAACCAAAGCGGCAGCTCTGGTCGATGGCCTCGTCTCTTTTCATTCGGCAAGCCTTTCGAACACGCGAAGGTAATGCTGCTCGGGCCACCCCCAAAATGAAAATTTTGCAGGCGATGTATGCGCGTTGGCTTCGAACCAGTCTTGGCCTCTGGACCACCTACGCGAGAGTTGCCACCTTGAGTAAAACTTTAATCGTTCGTCATGGCATATTCTTTTAATAATGCATTTACGGCTTAAGCTTTGATCGAAATCAGCGATGAGGCTGCGAGGATAGTTGAGCGTTTCAGACCAAATAAAACTCCAGCTGCTGAAGGTGCATAGCAAGGATGCTCTTTCTCCATCGTACAAAGTTCAAACCTCTAGATGCCACCTTTACGTGTTGTGAGATTTGAAACAAAGTGGAATCTACAGTGGTGCCAAGTCGTGCTGTTTAAATCGACGCGAAAAAAGCAGTACCTTTTTAATGTCATGGACTGTATGATTCTTTGACTTCAAGACTATTAGTATACACGCTTATTCGCGTTTACCTATCTGGCAATACGAAGCCGTTCCATTGCATGCGCAAGGACTATATAATTCTATGATCATATTGTTACTACGGCCTTTGCTGCAGTCGAAATTAGTATCTTTCGCAACTAAAGCACATTCAGAGCTATAGCCAGTTGCGATCATCTTTAAACTTTCAAAGGAAAGGGTTGTACCAAGGAATATAAAATTCAACGGCCATTAGCAACATGACAGTTAACTATTATGTCATTCACTTGAAATTTGTTCGTCGTTTTGCTGTCGATGACAACCAGATCTCATGATACACTCATGCGACAACATCTTCCGTTGTTATGTACGTCCAGGCTCAATCGGCGCCTTCAAGCGTAGATAGACATCATATTTCGGCCTTTCGTTACGTTAAACGTACCATTGTGTCGCCGCCCTTTACAAGTGCTGCACAGCGGTTTGTATCTGTCGTTGAAATTGACAACGTCAACGTTTTTGAGGTACCACGTATCAATCCATTCAAGCTAAGTGGGATGCGCCCAGAACGTTGTCTTTGAATGCGAAGCATTTTCTGAACTCTTGACCAAGCGAAAATTGGGGGGGGGCAGGTTCGGATTTATGTATTGCTCGATATCAATTATTTGCTCGTTCATCGCTTGTGACGTAATATAGTGAAATCTTCATTGTTAACCTCAATTTCATCTCAATTCAGTTACATGCAAGAAATTTGCCTGTTCTCGTGAAGACCCACATGAATATTTATGTTGCTATTGCTCATAAGATTGTGCACTGTCGGGTGGAGACGGAGCTTGCAATGATGTGATGGGTAAAAACGGGACCTCGAAGCCAGCGTACCGCCCTCGAATACGCCGTCGCTTCGCAGATGCTTGTTGCCGCCGAAAGGACGAGGAGCGCTTGGGAGGTGAAGCACCTTCCAAGTTCGGATCAATCCGGTACTGCATGTGATCTGTTAATATGGAGGATTGAACTCTAGGAACACGGCGATCGGGGACTGGCAGTTTCGTATCCTTAGGTGGAAAGAAAGCTGGTAAACCCTGAGCGAGCCATCGCAGGTCGGCTTCGGTCCAGGAGGACGTGATATCAAACTCATCGTGATCACTTGAACCACAAATCGATGTAAATTCCATACGCAAAGTATTTTAAGAAATGGCTCGCATGATTAAATGATACCGAGTCATGACGGGAAACGATGGTGCGTATCTTGAGTAAAGCCGTTGCCTCATTGGCTGCACAGCACAACATTAGACGAATGAATGTCACGCACGTCATTTGCACACAGCTTTTTGAGAGTTTATCACAACTGTACCGGTACGCCGACCTGGTGTCTAACGACGAATGTCTGTGAATCGTTGAACGCGATATCGAAGCCAAAGGGTGGCTCACAAGAAAAATCTCTCGGAAAATATTTAATCCTTTTCAATCAGCCATCACAGTTGTACACTTTCAGCGTGGAATGGTACTACTACAGCAGTGGGTAGGAGGCTCGCGTTTTCCAACACAAGCATGTGACTTGCACGTAGCTGCCGAGATGCTCTGGCTCGGAGTGTACGGGTAAGCTCATGTACGTCTGTGTGGTCGACGAACAGCACAAATCCTTCCCCATTAGCAAACCGCCACGTCTGCTGGGACCGGACGTGGCGGTTTGTTCGGCCGGGCAGAGCCCGAGGCTGCGTGCTCGTCCCACGGCGATTCGCGCAGAGCGGTGTAGCTCTTACCGTGTGCGGTGTCACCGTTGGTGGCCTGAAAGAAGGCTGGACGCTCTTCCCACGGCAACGGTACGATCAATTTCGCCCACTTGAATGTCATTGTTGTATTTACTTCCTCATGCTTTTTGACCTAACCGGCAAGACTCCACCGATGCCGCTGTCAAGAAGCTATTTCAAGTCGACAATGGTGGCTTACCTAGCCAAAGGCGATAGCCCAGCGCATACCCAAAAAGTCGTGAGTTCACTGCTAATTCCTGAAGCATTGGTGCCGTGGCTTCAAACCTTCCACGCGCGCCACAACGCGTGCGACAAGCCATTTATTCAATTCGACGGCATCGACGCCCTGGACATCATCCATGACCTCGTCCAGTTTCATCCTCATGGGGAGGACATGCGTGAAAGGGTACGTGCATGCATTTCAAAGCTCATGGCTCTGTAGCGTCCTCCCCGCCGACCGAAGGCGGTCCCGACCACCGCAGGCACCAAGCGCACCCACGACGCCCTCAATGACTTGGACAGCGTGCACGCCGAGGCAGCTGCCGACATTGATGCCTGCATGGCAGAAGTCCACTACCTTCAAAAGCTCTCACAAGCGCGGCACGCGCGCGAAGAATCGTACGAAGTCGTTCATGAGGCGCTCGACATTGCTGCCAGTGCGGCCGGTACTCGCGTAGAACTCCGCCAGAAGGTGGCCACGGCGCTGGCATACCTCCAGGCTTGTGTCGCGGAGGTAAAAGCATCCAAGAAGGTGAGCGACGTCATGCTCACAGCCGGGCCGGCCTACAACGGCGAGACCAACGTGCTCACCGTAGTGGCCTCCTCGGCGCATCAAGCGACAGCTATGTCGGCTTAGAGGCTCTCAAGAACTCGAAGGCAGTAGTCGCGCTCCACGAGCACATTCAGGATGGTATTGCGCTGGTGGCGCAGGTGCGTCACCGCCTCATCGAAGAGGCCACAGCCAAGGTTTGTCGAGTGCCCGGGCGCAGCGTCACGTTGAGTAGATGGCAGACCGAGCATGCTGCCGCCGTTGACGAAGTTGTGGCAAATCTCCGTGCCTGCGTTCCAGCTTTGCCAGGTGGAATGAGCGCGCGCATTGTAGCATGCGGAAGGGCGAAATTCGCGACGCTGCGGAAAAGCGCTCGAGCATTCATCAGGTCACGTTCACCACTGCCTTGCCCAAAGCCCGCGCCAAGTGCACCAAAAAGATCGCCAACTACGAGGGCGTTCTGGCCGATATCCGAGACCGCATAGAGCAGATGGATGTGAAGCTACACGATCTCTGGGACCTTGCGAAGACTACGCTCGACAAGTACTTCGCTGTCGTTTTCGCCGGGACGACCCTGGGGCTACGACGAACCCTGGCTCATCACTGGCTGTCGTGCAGTGGTTCGCTCTTGATTAAATCTTCGTAATAGAGTCCCGCCAACTGGAATATGTGAAATCTCTTCTTGCACAATCACGAGGCGATTAGCACATGTCCTGCTACGTACATAACAGCAAACCTTTCATCCGTTTAGGCGCCGGCGCTTAGGACAAATTCCTTTCAATGTGCCAGGTCTTCGCGATCGGACGGAAGTACGTGTTGCCAACATTACAGTTAGTGAATAATATTTATCATGGCGTCGTGGCAATTGGATCGACAGTTTGCACGACGTACGTGGTAGTATTAGTTGGATTATTCAGCTGTGCCCCCCATGGCTCCAGCTCGAGGTTTAATTCCTGCTCAAGGTTTAATTTCTGCTCAAGGTTTAAACATCGGCCTTTATGTCGTCACAAAGTGTCTCGTGGTTAGCACCAGAGAAAGCACAAATTATTAGATACAAGTCCGGTACATCTGTATTTACTTCCCATCACACACACCAGCGTGAAATGGAACCAGCGAGCAAGGTGACAAAGTGAGGAAAGGCAGGTCAATGCTTGCGGATGTTATGGGAGGTGTTGTTTATGATTTAAATAATAAATGCCTGAAGTAAGCAAACCGTAGTCCACACAACAATCATTTCTGCCGTTAAACTGGCGAAGTTGACAAAGGTGGGCATTGGAGCATCAATGAAAATATTTGTGGTGACACTGACGCAACCGATTAGTGCGGCTGTTTTAATATGACAATTAAGGTCTCGTCATGTCGGAAAATTTTAAATCTTGCCAGTTGGGGCTTTGTGACATAATTTCAATGAACATTTGTTGTACGGAACGTACGCTTTCTTACGCAATGTACCTTCATATGACAATGAGACCCATGGAATTTTCAAGGAATATGTGGTTTGTTGTGGCACGTTTGGAAAAAGACATGCACTCTTGAAAGATCGCGGCGCTCGTGTCCATCCAAATCGATCGTTTGCAACAGCATTCAAAGGATCGTTTTTGCAGCTTCAAGGCTGAAGCCACCTCAGAAATCACCAAGTGTATGTTGAAATATGCGCACATTAAAATGAAATAATGAGACCGGTAAAAGTTTATTTGTCCGCTAGCTCTCCAGTGACGACACTGGTACAAAGATGGCCGCAGGGGCGAACCGACCATTCATTCGAAGGCGCTGAAGTGACGAGGTTTGGTGTGAAATGCTTATCCGCCTCCCCTTTAGGCGTCGTTTGCGTTTCTCTTTCCATCGCCGAATGCGATCTTGACGCGAAAGCTGCGTGTGCGGTATTGGGGGGCCACACATGTAGCCATGATCACGAGCATACAAATCTACACGCGAAGGCTGTAGTTTCGGCATCGGGATGCGGTGGTCACAGCCACCGTAGTCGACCCTGGGCGTTGTAGCTACGGTCTCGAGCGTCTCGAAATGCGAGAACAAATCACTCAGCCAGTTGACGTTCATGACGTCTGTGGTATTCATGTCAGTGAAGTCGTCGCGAAGCCAGTCGACAACTTCAGAGTCACTCGTGCCAAACGGTATTTCAATCGGTACACTTGTGAAGTCAAAGTCGGCCACCTCATCAAGAATGTCGTGAGAGGATGACTCGGGTGCTGGTAGCCAGCGCACTTGGCTAAACTCAAGATGCCAAAGGCCGTCATGGGGCAGAGCGGTGGTTTCCATTGCAAGTCCACGTATGGACACCAAGACAAGACCCGATCAAGTCTTCCACCATCACTCTCTCGTGGTTTTGGCGCGTTAGGAATGTGTGTGCTGCGAGCCAATCCAAGGAAACGCGGAAAGGGACATTTGACCCTGATTTTCGGTGTTTCAAGGCGCTGCAATCAATGGGTGAAGCAAATAATGCAGAGCCACTTGTGAAAAGGTACTTCCCTCAGTGTTTAATATGTATTGATATGGGGTCAAAAGTATTGGGACAATTGGTACCAAGTAAGACAATCCAGTTTCAACGTTTCACGCATATGAAACGTATGGAGAGGGCTAGGGTACACGTCAATGGAGGCATCAGCATTGTTATGAAAATATGCAGCGAATCTGCCTATCACTGATAGTCCCGATAGTTCACTTGTAATTACCCTTGCATTTGTTTTTACTTAGTATTCAATGTGTTAATTAGGGGTATCTGAACTACAATTATAGTACTACGTAGTATGCGCAACATTTTTATCGACGTTTCCACAACAGCTTTACACTTCATAGACTTTACTTTTAAACCAATTTAAATGACACTATTTATAAAGCGGGCGAAGCTTGCACAAACATTTAAGAAAATGGTTAGGTTGTTCCGTTGCAACAAAGCTCTACCTTGGCTCTTAATCCAAGAAGCAAAACCTGCTGAGTGCTTTGCGATGGAGATAATCCCTTGAATGAGTCCACCAACCGTGTAGATTCTCTTAGTACCCGTGCCGATCCAAGTGCATTTTCCTCGTAGCATCCCATAATAATACTGTAAAGCTCTCCGGAAGTTCTACTTCAATGCTGCGTAGTATTAATCACACGACGATGGTTCACCACATAATCGATTTTGTTTGAGTGTGTGGTATGGTAAATGATACAACCGGGTGAGCTAGGTAGGTGGTGCTGCGATTGAATTAGACTGCTAACGACGTCCCTAGTTTCCACTACTTTATTTGTGCTGATTATTGTTGCTTTTTAGCTTTTGATTTCACATGTAAAGTGGAACCATTAGCCTCTCAGCAGCCGGGGCCAAGACTGCGACCCCGACCGTTTGATTTTCAAAAAGCTTCATCTGCCCACCGATGTCATAGTCGTCGTGCACAGCATTGCTGGGATAAGATTGCTTGTGATTGACAAAAAACACGAGTTTACACGCAGCGGCAGTGCACCGTCTCATGTAATTAGGAGTTGTGGGCAATTGTTGGCCATTGGTGTACGAGTACTTTGCAACAAAACTTGCCATCCCATACTCATCAACCTCGAGCCTTATCATAACCAGACAATCCAATCGACCCATCCATCCATTATCCTTGTCGTACACGTGCTGTGAATCGATAGCGCTGGCTGTATTAACCACCAAACACAACAAACGAACTGGTCACTTGTGGCCCTTGGCCGCAACGGCTGGATCCGATCCAACATTACTCCGCGTCGCCTTGGCGAGCCCTAATGCATTATTCTAACTCACCTTAGCTTACCATGGCATGGAAGGACCGGTACATACTTGTTTTACGTAATGACTAAATAAAGTCAATTAACAACACAACAAACGAACGGTGATTCACAAGGGACGAGGGTAGACACGGAACTGCCTACCAAATTACACATGGTGGGATCACTTTAAGTTGGGCCGAATGCAAACCTCAAGTGTGTTTGTGGGTGACTTTCGGGCCCACGAACCCGAACTGCCATAGACCGTGGAGCCAGTCGTTGGCGACGCACATTTCAACAGCGTGTCAACGTGTTTTGGCTGCATCCGCAACTTTCCTACAGAAAAAGTTTAACGGCTTCCACCCATCGAAGTACTGATCCGACACTAGCTGAGCGGCCCCCGCCGTTCTGGTGTCGCTTTGGGGGGACCTGGAAGGTGCAACTTCAAGTACCACGGTGGAGACGGCTGAGACCAGGCTTGAAGTATGCGGAGAGGCCGATCCGCTGCTGACGACGGCGTCGGAGCGAGGGCTGCGGTCTCCTCCGATGAACTGGTGTCGTCGTTTTGAGACCTCGACCCCTTCTCACACGGCTCGGTGAACAAGGACATCAACGAACAAGCACCAAAATAATTAAAATATTCTAACCTAACTCATCTACAGACATCGATGGCGCCATCTAAGGGCAGAGAGACATGGCGTCAAGCCGCGGCCGCTTCTCGTACAATTCGTACTCGAGCTCTTCGGCGCAATGCGATACAGAGAACTTGCGACGGGACCGGTACGGCGCGGCAGGTGGGTCGTCCTTGATGGACGGAGAGATCGCGTCTTGGACGACGGGCAAAAATGGGTTTTGAGCTACTGGTGACACGGCGCCATTGTCAGCCCCGTGGAAAAAGCCGAGAAGAAGCGTCGCTGCTTGGGCGTCCTCGGCCGGGCCCTTGGCTTTCAGCTCCTTGGGCTTGACCACAGGCTTACGCAGGCGAAGCTTTCCGCGCTTGATGATCTTGGCGTCCGGCGTGGTCGCCTTCTCCTTCGTAGACATGCAGTACATGGGCATTTCCTCGATGCGTTGCAAAAACGCCGTCTCGAGTGCTTTCAATTCGGTTTGCACCGATTGCATGCGCGCCGTCACAAGCGGGGTTGGCGGAAGCGGGCGAAAGATCTGTTTACCAATGCACTCATCTCCCGTGAACTTCTTCGTGATGCGCATGGGTTCGCAGTTGAGCTTTTCGGCCAAGTACATGCGAAGCATGGTGCCTTTTTCAAGCGGCAGCAAGCCCTCTTTGAAGTAGTGTGTCATCCGTTCGGCATAGACGGACTCTTCGTCCGTCCACTTTCCTTTCCGAAAGCCTGGGCGGGCCTTGCTCCTCGTGTCTTTCTCCTTTGTTTGCTTTGGCGCCTTCTTCATGACGAGGTAGCGTGGTGTCTCCATGGGCGTGATGAGTTCGCGGATGTCCATCCGGCGCGTCGTGCTGGGCTCAGCCAGCGGTGCAAGCACGGGCAGATGTAGCATGTCGGGCAGCGCTGGAAGGTACGAAGCCATGGGGAAAACTCAAAATGGCCATACATTAACCTAGATCTTTCTCGACGTTGAACTTGAAGAATCGCTTGTGGAAGGGAGCTGACTTCAAACGCGATGCCATTGGCTGTTGGACGTGGGTGCACGCATGTGATTGGTGGATGCAATGAAATGGCGTATGCTGATTGGGCGAAACCGACACCCAGTGCAACCGGCGCCCGCAACTTCAACGTTGACGCAGGAGCATGTACATCGCCCTTAGGGGCGCGCATGTGACAGCGCAAGCCAATCACGACCTGTCTCTGGCTACGGCAATCTTACGTGGTTGCAGGCGGTCGGTCCGCTGGGGGCTCAGAGAGCGACTGTGGCCACGAACCAACGTCAGGTGCGTGCAGGGTGTTGAGGCCAAGGCGCACGGGCGGGCGCAACGACGCCCTGAAACGAGGCCGTCGCGCTGGGCATTGGGTAACTCAGATGCGGATTCCAGATTCGCACGCTCAGTGCATTCCCTTAACCTTATGGGGACGCGGTTGTTTTAAGCGTTAATGGGCAGCGACGGCGACAAAAAGCCATCCATGGGCAAGCGCGGGCCACCGTGGCCAAGGAATGACCCGTGGGTGGACGGCGGCCAGGTTGAAGATGACAAATCGAAGAAGGGTTTCGAAAAGCACTCGTTGAAGCAGGCTCTGTTACATATTGCGTTGCGTGGACCAATGAGACTACTGGAAACGTGCCCCTCGCGCATGGGACAGTGGGGAAAAGATGGGGAGGTTTTCGCGCGGTTGCAGTGGGGCACGTCAGCGCCACGGGGATGTGCGATCAGGTCCATTGTGTCCGTGGTTTGTCGGCCGAGCGGCCTACACGTGCAACCGTACGCTTGGAGTTGTCTCCGCCCATCAATGGCGGGAAAACACTACCCAATCTTTGATGGAAATGGTGGGGTTTTATTGGTTTGCCGATAGGCGCTACTGATTGGTTAAAATAAAATGGTTTTCATGGGCAAGCACCAATAGAGATAGTATATGCTAGGTAAAGGACAGGATATTGACCAATAAACGGGGCAGTTGAAGTTGCCGCCACTCCAACTGCAACAAGGTGTCCTTTTGCGTCAACATCCCGCGATGGACAGGTCATGGCGATCAGGTACAGTGCCGTCTTGGCCCGCCACAGTCGTTCCATGGAGTCGACCAATGGTTACTTCAATGCCGCGTGACCACGCGCACGAGCTGGCCTCTACGAGTCAGCCACACGGTAGCGGTGAGGCTCGTGAATGTGGATGCACTTGGTCACGAAAATGCGCTGGATAGATAACTAAAAGGGTCCTTGAAGTTAGCCGCTCGTTATTCCTGCTGTTTGAATGTGCAAACTACCAATGCAGGATGTTCGGGTGGAGTTACCAGGCCTCTCCAATCCTGTGGAATTATGGTGTCTGGCCGATCTGTCGTTGGCGAGCTCCAGCACTAGCTACTGTGGGTGTCGAACCTCGGGAGAAGCCAGCGTTCTGAAGCATTGAGACGCAGCTTCGATTCTATAATGACCACAGCGATTGTAATGCTGATACCTACCAGATACAAAGTAGCTCGAGGAGTGGGCGTCTCTTGGCCGCAATCGTAAGCCTTTGTATTCCTTGAGTGCGACTAACGTGTCGACAGAGAGGTTAGTGGCGCCTCTCGCAATTACCGAGGCCAAGACCAAGACCTCTCTGGCACTCGCCAAGAACATAGTCGAAGCTCCAACTTTGTGACGGCCTTGCAGCCGTCACGGATGATCGACAACAGAACAAGCTTCAAAATCCGATATAATTACGTCCATCTACGGTGGAGAGAGGCGATGCTTCGACAAGTGTGATGTTTGATTTCGCTCATTTCAGGAGTTTAGCGGCACTTTCTCCTTATAAGACACAGTTGCAACATATTCGATCTAGATTTTGGGATTTCGGGAGGCACATGCATTTCACTTTACTATGGGACTTACTTTACGGAGCAGCTTCCACCTGCCAGCCTTCGAGGCGACACTACTCCCTGATGTCACCCAAACGAAAGCCCAAAAGATGAATTTAACCATTTGAAAAATGGGCTATTTTATTCGACAATCACCCGCATACATGAGCACATGTGAGCAAGCAGTGTGACGATGATCACCTTGAACTCACCCGCTTTGGTGCCATGGGTCGATTCCGGGAAGAGCTCGCTTTTCCCTAGCACAGTTGTGTTGATAGTTTGACTCGACAAATCCTCCGATTATGGTATAAACGAAGTAATCGCATTTTCAGTTGTTCGTGTTCGCTTGTTCAACAAGCCGGAGGCACGTTTCTCTTGAACCGCCTTGAAAATGGTCGCTCCAGCACATGTCAGGATATCGCCATGCACTCCCTTAAATAATACGACCACGGGGCTGATCATCTCTATCTAAACAGAATGCGAGGCACATTGTATACGAGTGGTTTCTCAATGCAAAGACATGCCCTTGCAAATAAATTGTGTCAGCCTACAGCAAATGTGATTGACCTTCCAGATTTCAGAAATATTCTTTGCATGCTTTAATATGGTCAAGCATCAAAGAAAAAAGTGGCCCCAGCTCGCCAAACCCGGAACTGGGATAGGCGTGTTAGCTTTAAACCATTAAAAATCAATTATCGTTGGCTTGCTTGTTTGCATTTGCTCGTCATCATCATATTTCAACCACTAGTAGTTGGACGTTCAATCGCGTTAACGACCCAACGAGCAATATGCTGATGCATTGCCTGAGGAAGGATAGACTCCGCATTCGACGAACGATGAAAATCGGAACACACTGGCGCGGCGGGGCACCGGGCGAGGATGGTGGTGGTGAGCTGCTTCCACAGGCCCTTGTTCTGCGCCCTGGAGCGCCGGCGCTTGAGTTATTTCAATCTCTCTGTAGCGTACAGTAACTCATGATGTTCAACCTGAATTCGGGACTTTTTCTGTAAAAATAGAGCTAAGCCCTAACCCCACATGACAAACATTATTGTTGCCGCCCATTCAGCTCATAAGCATTTAAACTACCACAATTTAGACTTTAATGCTTGTGGAGCCATTTGCGTCGCCAGCGGAGCACGCAAGCTGAACAAACGACAAGCGTTGTATAATCGCAGCACGTATCGACACCAACGAATCGAACCTGTTTCCATGGTCTCGAGGTACTATCTCCGTCGCAAAACAGACACCTCGTTTGCGGTGGTAAATACTGCTCGCTGGAATAGAGATACGAAGGCTCAGTTTAGCTCACTTCAATCCAGTGGTGAGCTCATGAGAAGCCATGCTTCGATGGTGCGGACGATTAAAAACTATAGTTGTTATTGATTAAGACGAGTCCCCGGAAAACCAGCCTTTGGACGAGCGTTCGTTGCGATACCACTCGCCTCCATTGACGTCGAGGGCAGCCTCAAACTCACCAGCCTTGGCAACAGCGCGCACCGTGGCCTGGTAGGCCTCGGTGTCGTTCATGCCGACGGCCACCATCATTGAGTATGTCGACACGCACCCCTCCCAGTCGCCGCGCTGCTCGTGAGCAAGGATGGCCTTCTGCAGCAACTCTTGGCAACCACGGTCCGAAAGCCACGAATGCAGCGTGCCCTGACGACCCTTGACGAGCGGTGCCATTGCAATCACCTTGTCCCAGTTACCGAGCGCAAAGTGTGCGCGCTGAGCAAGAACCACAATGCCCGTGCGGGGAAATGCGTACGGCTTCCACTTGACCTGTTGCAGCATCTCGAGACGCTGGCCGGTGCACTGATTGTAGACCTCAAGGCACTTGGCGTAGTCACCGGCGTCGAAGTACGCGACCATGAGCTGCTGGTACGAAAAGTATGTGACGAGGCCGCGCCGGCGAATCTCGTCGAGCCACGCTGCCGCTTCGTCGAGCTTTTTGGCTTGTAGGAGAAGCAACAGCATGTGGTTGGCACTGACACTCGACATGGAGACGCCAGCGCCTTCGAACCAGTCGAGAACCTGTCGACCCGCGGCGTCGCAGTCAGGGACGAGGCGGGCTGCCCGCAGAAGCCCGTTGAGCAACTTGAGCGTGGGCACGAATTCGATCTTGGGTTTTAATTCCTCGAACTCGTTGAGGGCTTTGTCCCCGGCGTCAGCCTCGACGAGCGCCTCGACTAGTTCCTCCAGAAGCGGCCGCGACAGTGGCAGCGTCTCGCGGGCCTGCTTGAAGATGTCAAGAGCCTTAGCGGCGTCTTTGGCCTGTCCGCACAGCTGTAGCATGGTACAGATGGTCACGACGTCGAACGGCACAGGGCGCGACTCGAAGAGCTCGACGCCGTCCGCGAACAAGCGCTGCCGAACGCATGCCAAGAGCACGCTGTTGACGGTAAAAATGTCAATGTTGAGCTCTCTCTGCTGCAATGCACGGAAAACGTCAAATGCCTTGGCCGGGTCCAGATTGGCGTACGCGGCGATGAGCGCATTAAAGGTGCGCAGCGACTGGATCGAGTCGACGGAGATGACATTTAGCATCTCGAGGGCGTCGTCTCGCCGAGAGATCTTGCCGCAGGACGAAATGACGCTTCGGATGGCTTCCTCGCCCAGCGGCAGCCCCGTTTCCACTGTGTGCTTGAAGACTCGGTAGCAAAACTCGTGGTGATCGAATCGGCTGAGGCGCACGAGCACGCTGGCGTAGGCGGCCACGCGCTCATCGGTCGGCAGCGTGTCCATCATGTCGAGCGCCGACTGGGACTACGCAGAACATGAGCTCTCTTAGTGTGAATTGGCACCCTTACCGTAATCCAGTGGTTAAGGCGAGCGGTCGTGACAAGGAGCCCACCAAAGGTCGCGGCATTGGGGCGGTGCCCGCGCTCTTGCATGTCCGACAGCAAGTGCTCGACGGTGGAGAGGTATGACGCCGGTCCTCGCGCGCACGCGATAATGACCATGTTGTAGGACGTTGTGCAGATGTCGTAGTTGCGCTCGACGCCTAGCTGTAACAGTCCGAGAGCGAGTTTCGGGCACTTAACGCGGGCAGCTTCGCGGAGCAGGTGGTTGAGCATTGTGATACTGTTGGTCCATTTCTTGGCAAACGCGAGTGCGTCGGGTACGCGGTCGACAAGCACGAGGCAGTTCATGACCGCTGGGATTTCGTGGATCTCCCACTGCCGGCTGAACACGTCCACTTCGTTGAGTGTCTATAGCACAAAAACATGAGCACGAACCGCGATAAAAGACCATGAGATACCTCGCGAAGCGTGGGTGAAGGGCACAAGGTCTTGGAGCCCCACATAAGACGGTAGAAAAGCTTGTTGTTCGGCGGCTTGTTGCGGGGGGGCACCTTCTCAATCGATGCGTTTTCCGAGGGCATCGCATTCGAGTCGCCCACGGTAGACGTTGGTACCGCAACTACTTCCACGTTGGGTGAGGAGGAAGCCGATGGCTCCATGGAAGCTTGTTCTCGCGGCATGCGGGTCTGAACGGGCTTAGCAGGACCCTTGGTGGTAGTATCGGGTTTGGTGGTGCGTTCTTTTTGCCCAATCCTCTTTTCTTCGGGCGGCGCGGCCAGTTTACTAGCCTTGATAGCGTCCTGCAGTTGCTGCTTCAGCGCGCGGTTTTCCTCCTCCATGGTGGCAATGCGCGCCAGGAGCGAGGCTGTCGCTTGCGCAACGGCCTTTTCGACTTCATCGGACGCATGAGAGTTGGTGTGCACGCGGGCTGCCGAGAGCGGCGCCACAAGGACGCGGCGCCACGTCGAAGCGGCGCTCTGACGGGCCAACATCCCAAACGAATTGAATTGTTGGTCAAGCTTTGGCTCGCAGCATCCGGATACAAACATAAAAACGCAACCAATGGCATTCGTTATCCGGATACGATACCAGCATTGAATTTCTCACGCGGGTGGAAACTTGAAGTTTGTATACCTCAGTGAAAAACTAATTTTCCACGCGACACATAAATAAGACGCGGGAAGGACGAGGAAGTCGACGGCGGTGTCGAGACGGCAGCTGCCGCAGTGCATGGACGGTCAGAGGACGAGGGATAAGCATGGGAAGGGAACTAGGGCGCGTTTGTTGCATGCGGCGGAAGCACTGCAGCCGGTGTAAGTGCTCCCAGGCATGTTGCTGTGATTCCATGGCATGGGTTCACTACATGCGAGGTGGAGTACCAGTGTCGTGACCACATGCAATAGGTTGCGTGGCTCATCGCAAGATTACTTGGCATGCATTCGAAGAAGGGTGGAGCTCCACGAAGAACATGAACGAGTGTCTCCGTCGCAACCATCCAACATCGTACTCCATCGACTCTTTCAGCGTTCACAACCCGCGGCATAATCTGTGCAGTGCGTGCAGATCGTTGCTGGTGAAAGCGTCCCCGGTGAATACAACACCACCTTATGTGGTGGTGCGTCGCCTCGTCGTCGGGCCGTCCGCCGCTACTTAAGGCTAGGCCAAACCCAACAAGGAGCACGATCATGAAGGTGCTCGCACCCAGCCCTCGCTCTGGGTGTCGCCTATCAAACTTGCATGATTAATCCATCTTCTTCCTCCTTGGATGGGGGTCCTCGAGCGATGACGACCTCGCCATTTATGTGTGTGTCGTGGAGGTGCGCGAAACAGTATCTTTGGAATGGATTGGATTGGTTGAAATGGTTTCAATTTGGGCCAATGAGAATGGTGCGTCGACTCGACCACAGTTCGCCCATTTTGGAACTTCGGGCTGCCATGGGGGACAACGGGAGCCGGAAGCGCAGCGCGGGCCTTGGCAGCATCCTCCAGAGCATGGACAAGAAGATCCGTAGCATGACAGATGCTCGCAAGACGGAGGCCAACCTTGCGTTCATTCGCGGCGACGGCAATTCACCGGCGAACGCCCAGCGTGGCCCCAAGTTGCCCACGCAATACTCCGAGTCGCCCGATAGTGCCATCACGACGTTTCTCCTTGAGATGCGAGAGACAATCGACTCGCGTGGCTGTGGCGCCGAGGTCGAAGTCGAGCTGCGCTTCGGTAGGATTACGTCCACGACGACGTCGGCACGGTTCCAGCCGTCTGTGCCCGGCCATGCCAGCGTCGTGCTCCGCGACGATGACATGCGCAGCCATGGCGCCAAGTTTGTCCCCGGTGTCAAGCAGTCGGACTACGCCCATTTCATGAATACGCTCGTGGGGCTTACAAACCAGGACTCATACGCAAAGCATGAAGAGCACCAGAGCGTCGAGATGTACCCCGGCTCGAAGCGTGTGATCCAGGAACTTGACCCAGACGGGCGGCCACTTCGGCCCAAGTACCTCCAAGTGAAGGAGCGTCTCGGAAACATCGACATTTTCCTCCCGCATTGCCCTTACGACTGCCGCGTCTCGATTGCGCTCGAGTTTCCAGCGTCCGACCCTAGCAGCGTTGCTGGCGTTGCACCCGAGAACGAGCGCCACAAAAAGCGCAAATCGGCGATCGGGAAAGATGTTCGCGTCGATCTCACCGAGGTGTCGGACGGCGACACCGTGCACTCGTTCGAAGTCGAGCTTGAGCTCAAACCCGCCGCTGTGACGGACTGGCTCAACAAGGGCGAAGACCAAACGTGGCAGGCCGCCAACAAAAACGCAGGGCTGCTCTGGAACACCGTCTCCAAGTGGCGCTCGGCCCTCGACTCGAAACTCACGATACCTGCGTAGGTACTTTATGAAGGACGCCAGCCAAGCGTACAAGGTCAACTGGGACGATGTAGACCCGACCAACGACATCCGCAATGCCTACCTGCAGCATTTTGATCACCCGGCCAAGTTTCCTGGCACGATGCCGGTCGGCTTTGCTCGTGCCAACATTCCGTTGGTTCGGGCCCGAGATAAGGAGTATTTTGTCTCGGAGAAGACGGATGGAGTCCGGTACTTTCTCGTGGTTGGCAGCCGTGTGGTGCTGGTCGATCGATCCAACTTGGCCTTCACGGCACCTGGTATCACCAAGCAGTGGGAAGCGCTGCTTATCGTGCGTAGGGCTCGATGCGCTCGTGATGATGTTGCCAGCCGGCACTGTGCTCGATGGCGAATACGTGCTACATCACAAACTCAAGAAATTTGTGTTCATGGTGTTTGATATCGTCGCGGAAGGCGCGCTTCCGAGCGCTAGCCACGTCCGCAAATCGTTCAAGGAACGACTTATGTGTATCCAGAACTTATTGTCGGAATCGTGAGTGGTGGCGGTGGTGCGTTGTCGCTCACGGGCGGCTAGGGGCCCGTACGACCACAAGATGCGCGAAGATCCCGGCCAAAACGTCATTACGCTGCTCCGAAAGCGATGGCAGCCTGTGCGCCACATTCGCGAAGTGTTCAAACAGTGCGAGGCTTTGAGAGGCCAAGGCAACCATGCTCATGGGCCCATAGGATCCAAACGATGAAGGAAAAGAAAACGGGCGAGCTCGTGCGCATTTACGACGACGGCAAGCGCTGCCACAAGACGGACGGTGTCGTGTTTTGTCCTGGCTTGACACCGTACGTGCCGTTTTCGCACCAAGGTACCGGTGGCGGCAACACAAGGGCTCACTGCTGTCCTGAACAGAGTACTTCAAATGGAAGTGGAGCGACTTGATCACGATCGACTTCTTGGCGCACCTGAGTGACGGCCACGTACATCTAAGCTGCACAGGCCCTGGTGGCAAGTTCGTCGAGCTGGACAACATCGTGGTTGTGGACCCGCGGGACTTAGCGCGGATCCAAGGAATGCTCCAGACGGCCCCAAACCAATCGGCCATCGTTGAGTTTGCGTTCAATGCGGACGTGGGCCTCTGGCAATTCAAGATGGTGCGCCCAGACAAGGACACGCCCAACTACATCCGAACGGTGCTCTCAAGCTTGATTAACATGGCCGAAGCCATTTCAGAGGAGGAGCTGCAGTGTCGCATCCTCGTGGGCGACGACTGGAACGAACGCATGCGCGCCAAGCGCAAGGAGCTTTTCCAAGCACTGCTCCACCAGTAGACCCATGCGCATAACACGGATTTTGCCTCTGAGTCCGTTTCTTCGTGGAGGTGCAGGAAGCGGCGGGGATCAGCCTGCAGCCGCGCTTAACACCGTACGAAGTGTACTACTTTCGGTGGTACCCTGTGGTGGCGCACAAGTCGTGCGACCTGCAGGGGTGGGACGCCGTCGGGGAAAGGCCTCCGGCATCCCAACGTGGCTGTTGCTCACGACGTTGAACGACGAACGACGTTGCATTCCCGAGGGAATGAATGGACCTGCTTTCTCGGCACGCCTCGCACGTTAACTACGATGGCCAACCCTCGACGGCCCATCATCGTTGCGATGGCGTCCAGCTTGCCTGGCCACTGTGCCGCGGCTTGTGGCTTGCCGGGGGATCGGACCACAGGCGGCATCAGATTCGACGAGAGGCACCGCAGCCACAATAAGACGACACCATGCCCTGCCGCAGCGTTGTGCGCGGCCGACGGAGAGGTGCCTACCCGCTCGGACGCGCGGCCCCTCTTCCGGCGCTCCCTGCCACCGCTCCTCCCGAGCTGCCGTTGAAGGAAAGATTGCGAACGCTACCAGCGCCGCATCCCTTCGCAGCCAATCATTTTGCCGTGCCGAAAACCCAGCGTATTGATTGGCTAAAATTGTTGCCAGCTGCTGCTATGGGGAGTGCCACCGCCGACGCGTTCGTCTCAAATACGAGGCATTTCCCGCGTGTGTCTCATCGGGCTGATCCGACGATGGGGTTCATGCGAAATACCACTATGTAGCGGTGGTTGAAGCAGAGAAGCCGATACCTATGGTGTGTGGTGTGCTGTCCGTTGAGATGGTGCCATGGCAGCGGCGCGGATGTTGGTGGGCTAAGTAAGGCAGGGAGACACTAATGAGAAAAAATGCCGAGTTCTCATTCGTTCGGCAACCGAACTGTATCCGGAGTGGCCAGTCCCAAGGTTTAAAACATACATAGAATAGCAGTGGATTTGTATATGAGGGTGTTTTAAACCGATGACGCAGTGGTGCGGGAGCGATTACGTCGCCAGTGAATCATTTGGACGAGCCCCGATACAATCGATGGAGAAAGGTGGCGCTGGCATGAAGAAGACCAAAGCCGGCGTCGTGCCCCCGCGCACAGCCAGTAGTGCTGTACCGCCGAGCAACATCCGCCCCGAGATGTACCAGTGGCTTGTGCAAGAGAGTGCCAAGGCCAAAGCGACACCACCGCCGCCAGCGACCGTGGGCTCAAATGGAGGCCTGCCACTGCCCATGATGTCGATGCCCATGCATCATTCGGGCAATGCGCTGCAACTGCAACAATTGAACCAGATGATGCCCCTGATGTCGGCATACCCAGGATTTCTTACTGGGTTTGGGAACTTGCCACAGCCTCCGGCAGCTCCCACGCAGCCTTCGTTCCCGCAAGGAAACCCACTCAACCTCTTCAACATGGTGCATCCCTCGGCAGCTTCCCCTAAAGACGGCCTGAAAGCCAGCGGAAGTAGCAGCACGAGCAGTACGCCCAAGGCTGGCGACAAGAAACGCAAGGCGGACGATGAGGATTACGCAGGCAAGGACCTCAACAGCGCCGACATGAACCCCCAACGAAAGAAGCGGCTTGAGCGCAACCGCGAATCCGCGCGTGAGTGCCGTCGCCGCAAGCGTGACCACATCCTTGGCGTCGAGGAACGCTGCAAGGCCCTCGAAAAGGAGAACATGGAGCTACGGTCGCAGCTCAAGGCTGGTAAGGAGGCCATGAAGCAAGAAGAAGACGAGAAGAATCAAATATGTATCGAGCTCGAGACCATGGTATCCTTGCCATATCCTTGGTATGTACTTACGCTATGGGCACGTAGATCCACGAGAACGCGCCCGAGCAGGAAATCGCGGCGAAAATCGACAACTTCAAAGAGGTATGGTCATCGGTATGGTTATTGCATGGCTGACGTGGGTATGTGGCCATAGCAATACTCAGACTACGGGCAAGGACGGCAATCAGCGCTCAACTACCACTTGCACCAGCTCGAACGACTGCTAATGCCGACGCAAGTGACGAAGATGTGCATTTGGGCTCTGAAACAGGACGATGCCTTCTGGGAAGATGGCGAGGACGAAACGAGCCTCCTCTCGATCCTCACGCACGACCTGGGGCTCACGGACGAGCAGCGCAAAAGCATCCAGTCTCACCGGTACCTTGCCGACCATGCTCCGTGGCCTCAGGATGCTTGATCGTAGAAGTGCCGTGGTTAAGATCTGCGAGAACCTTCGACTCGCGCTGCAGCTCCTTCACCAGCTCAAAGCGGACGTCGAGCAAAAAAACATCACCCTCGACACTGAAATGGACCAACTCCAGAACATCTTGACCCCGACGCAGCGCGCCAAGGTACGTAAGGCGATTGCTTCTGCAGCGCGGCTCATGGCGTTGTGCAGTTCATCGTGTGGGTCACCAACAACCCAGCTTGCATGCACCTCCTCAACAAGCTCTGGACAAACGTCTTCTAAGGCGCATTCTCGTAATCTATGTAGTACTCTTGGTGACCGCGGGTTGCATCGTCCTACTGAGCGAGACTACCGGCGTCGGGCAGTTAACCCTTCATTGTCCAGCCCATGGGATGAAGTCCTAGGGCTTCATAAATCCCGACAACTCGTGCGTGCTACGACCGCGGTGCCATCAACCATGCACGCTCTCCAGGAGTCGAACAATGTGCCAAACCACAAGATCCCGTCAGACGACATCATGTTGACGCCGCCATAGAACCATAGCACGAGGCCCAGACAATCGTCTTCGGTTGAGGGCCGAGTGCAGTACTGGCCGACGGGCCCGAGTCTCATGATCATCGCACGGAGAAGCATGGGGCGATGCGGCACTTCCTGCGACGGCAAAGTTGCGTGTGATTAGCGTTTAGGATCGCCTAGCCGTTCGGATAGCCTTATCCGGATGAAAGATATTGTGGGGTGAAAACTGCGGTATTGGATTTCGCAGGTACAAGCGAATATCGGGCGACGGGGAAGCATGGAAGACATCGGGCTCAAGGGATCGGACATGGATGACGTGTCGATGCTGCCGCTCTCGGACGTAGGATGCACTGCATGTGACTGAGGTGGATCTCATGGGCATGTGGTTGTAGAAGCAAGAAGACGACATGTTTTCCAAGTACAAGGCGCTCCAGCGCCACCTTGAGTTCCTCGACATCCAGGAAGGCTACATCAAGGACGAAATGAAGAACCTGAAGCGCGAACTCATCCGTGCCAAGGAAGAAGTCAAGCGCATCCAGTCCGTGCCGCTGGTCATTGGTCAATTTCTCGAAATGGTCGACGCCAACTACGGCATCGTTGGTTCGACTGCTGGTTCCAACTACTACGTGCGCATTTTGAGCACGCTTGATCGTGAGCGTCTCAAGCCCAATTCATCTGTTGCGCTGCACCGTCACTCTCATGCTGTTGTGGCGATTCTTCCGCCCGAGTCCGACTCGAGCATTCAAATGATGCAGGTTGGATCCGTGATTCTGGTATGGTTAGTGAATAATCGTTGTAGATGTCGGAGCGGCCGGACGTGTCGTACTCGGATATTGGTGGCATGGACGTGCAAAAGCAGGAAGTTCGCGAAGCGGTCGAGCTCCCGTTGACACACTTTGACCTATACAAGCAAATCGGCGTGGACCCGCCCCGTGGTGTGCTCATGTACGGCCCACCCGGCACGGGCAAGACAATGCTGGCGAAGGCAGTAGCAAACGCCACGACGGCGTCCTTCATTCGTGTCGTCGGCTCAGAGTTTGTCCAGAAGTACCTTGGCGAGGGCCCGCGCATGGTCCGCGATGTGTTTCGCCTGGCGAAGGAAAACTCCCCCGCCATCGTGTTTATTGACGAAGTGGATGCAATCGCCACCAAACGTTTCGATGCCCAAACAGGCGCCGATCGTGAAGTGCAGCGTATCCTCCTCGAGCTGCTGAACCAAATGGACGGCTTCGACCAGGCCACGAACGTCAAGGTTATCATGGCCACGAACCGGGCCGACACTCTCGACCCCGCGCTTCTTCGCCCTGGGCGTCTTGACCGCAAGATTGAGTTTCCTTTGCCCGACCGCCGCCAGAAGCGTCTCATCTACCAGGCATGCACGGCCAAGATGAACCTCGGTGACGAAGTTGACTTGGAGGTTGCTTTCTCGTTCGGCCACCGTGGGACTCATGACGTGCTTGTAGGACTACGTGAACCGCCCCGAGAAGATCAGCTCGGCCGATATTGCGTCCATCTGCCAAGAAGCCGGCCTTCAAGCCGTGCGGAAGAACCGGTATGTGATCCTACCCAAGGACTTCGACAAGGGCTACAAAAACGCCATCAAGCGTGCCGACACGACGTTCGACTTTTATCATTAAGACCTGGGTTGGCTGGGCCGCGACTAATACAGGCTGTTTGTGGCACCAGGACCGAGCTCTTGCACGACGAAGCCCAGTGTTCCAGTTGTACGTCGGGAGAACTACCAGTGCAGGCGGTGCAGGCAACGAGGGTGGCTGTGGGCATCCTGTGTGCTTCCTGTACTTCTCGCTAAATATCCTGGCATCAAGGAATCGCTTACACGCCATATCGATATGCACAACCTCGGCGCCTTCATGTTCTGCTAAACGAATGTATAAGCCGAGCCTGAGCGGGAATTGGTTTTTCAAAGGAGGAACCGAAAACAGAAGCCGTTGACGCGACGCCCATGCAAAGCTCACAATCGGCAAAGACCGCTGATACACAGACAAGGGAGAGCTCATGGAATGCAGGGCTGCGTGGCCTTCAAGAGTGAAGTACCTGATAACTTGGCGCCCAACGTAAGACCTGAAGTTTGTTCAAGTGCTTGTATACTAACTGTCCGCTCATGCATAAAACAGATGTCAACGAGAACACATGTATGCACCAAATGTAATCGGCCTCAGATTCATGATTCAAGTACTTTGATATCGTGAGGTGCACGCAGTCATGCCTTCCCAAGTTTGCCACGTTTTGCCTCATCACATTCATCAACAGGGGCTGCAATCCACCTCAGCTACAGCCGAGTCAACGACTGCCACTGTCGTCAAGCGTACAGTCACCAGCAAGCAAGCCTTGTAGGTCGTGCCCAGCGAGTCCGTCGGAGCTTCCCGAGGCTGACGAGCACAAGGTCCTATTGCACAAGGACGAAGCGAGGTCGCCATTACTGAGAAAAACGTGATCACGACCTGTTGAGGCAAAAGCATGGATCCGGACGGAAGCTGAATTCTCAAGTCATAGCTGACGACAATTGATCTCGCATCCACCATTGACTTGCACGAGGAGGTAACACACTGAATACCATTGGAACTGAATGCTAATCACGCAATTAGTTGTATCGTAGCTGCGAAATAATGCCGCACAACCGTGGCGTGGCCGTGTGCTCCTGAGCAATAACCGACTCGTCCACATTGAGAGGTCACGGCCTTGTATACATTCCAATGTGAAGACCGCAACGCGCATCGGTATCCAGCAGTGCCATGTCCACGCAACCATCAGCGCCATCTGATCCGTGCGTCGTTGTTCGTAAGTTGTGTTGGTTACCCCTCAAGGGGTGGTGGCCGTTTGCCCGCTCGAACGGTTTAAATCTCTGCTTGTTTCAACGCACGTGCGGTGGACGCCAAGATCATTCAGCGCAGAAGGTTTCGCCTGCGTAAGCCTGTGGTCAAGCCCAAGGAGCTGAAAGCCAAGGGCCCGCCCGAGGACGACCAAGCAGCTACGCTTCTCAGGTTTTCCCACGGGTCCGACAATGGCGCCGTGTCACAGTACCTCAAAACCCATTTTTACAAGTCGTCCTAGACGCGATCTCACCGTCCATCAAGAACGATCCACCTGCCGCGTCGTACCGGTCCCGTCGCAACTTCTCTGTATTGCATTGTGCTGAAGATCTCGATTGTGAATTGTACGATAAGCGGCTTTTCGAAACAAAAAGCTTGAATTGCATTGTTGCAGCACTCATACTGTATAAACACAATGTCTAAAGTCCTCTTTTGCACATCAGATCTCACACTGGGTCACGGTTATGGCTCCACCATAATGCTTACTATTCTGTCCGGAATTAGTAGTGGACCCTAAAAGTTCTAAAGTAAAAAAATCCTAAACCCCTAAACTTTGACTTTAGAACAACATTAACTTTTGGAATACAGTGACATTTCGCCCAATAGATACAGTAGCCTCGGGTTACCGTGGTGTGCCCCTTATAACGGAGTGCCCCTTATAACGGAGTGGGTGAAATTCCTCTATAATATAATT
Organism: Achlya hypogyna; assembly: GCA_002081595.1. Taxonomy (NCBI): domain Eukaryota; phylum Oomycota; class Saprolegniomycetes; order Saprolegniales; family Achlyaceae; genus Achlya; species Achlya hypogyna. The sequence continues at coordinate 37,557 of JNBR01002432.1, forward strand.
CGGACGAATCTATTTTCACAGGAATTAGGGTCAAAACACCCTCATACAACATATACTCTACAAAAATATCGATTAAGATAAATATTACGTTGTGAAGGTTTTTAGCTTCTAAGCGCGCCAAACGAGCGCAATCCAATCAATCAAGCCTCGACACCACCAACCCACGATGCCAACTGCTAGCCTACCTCCCGCCGAGAAGCAACTCCGTACCTGCCTCACGTACATCGTCAAGCGCGATATCGTTCTTTACTATGACGCCCACGGTATCGCTGCGACTGCTGAACGGTACTTTCAAGGCTACTCCGGCACAAGACTCGAGTCCAAAAAGAAGTTGGTGACACTTGGGCGGGTCCAAAACAGCGCGCACACATTACAGCGATGGCTTTAAACGCGAAGACAAAGTTCAGCCTCAAGTGTCGCCCTCTCGGTCTAACCATGACGCTACCGAAAGCCACCGAAGAGCAACTGTACTCTTGGATCTCAGAGCTGCGCGCCGATGGAGTGCCCGTGTCAAGGTTGATGATCTGTCTTTTTGCCATGGACCTTGCTGACGATCTCGGACTTCAAGAGCACGAGTTTCGTGCCTCCAATTCGTGGTTGGAGCGCTTCCTCAAGGAGTACAAGCTATCCGACAGAGCAAAGACGCGTCATGGCCAACACCGCAATGGCGACGGCG